>CANYLF010027276.1:0-10322 GCA_948193215.1 Bocquillonia castaneifolia
CTTAACTTTTCTTACAACTAGGTCCTTACTACCCCAAACTTCCATAACTTAGATGCTCTCTAAAATATACTCTACCAATCAATATTATGCAATGCATTACATACAATTATGGTGCAATTGTCATGATATGATTAGTGTTTATCCCCTAATCTAGAAACTAGGCCGTGACAGTAATTCTCCCATTTAGAATTTGGACATCTTTAACAGATTTTGGGGGCTTCATATCGATTATGGCCTATATTTTCTCCAGGTTGGCTTCAATTCCTCTCGAGGAAACCATACATCCTAAGAATTTACCAGCAGTGACATCGAATGTGCATTTGTCTAGGTTCATTTTCATGCCAACGCTATCCAAGACTTTGAAAATGTGGCAAAGGTCTTCTGAGTGTTCTTTTTTCTTGCTTTTAACAATTACTTCATCCACATATACCTCAACTATCTCCCCAATGAGGTCTCGGAACATGAGGTTCTTAAGCCTTTGCAAAGTGGGTCCAACATTCTTTAGGTCAAAAGGCTATATCCTGTAATAGTAAGATCATTTGTGCACGATGAAGCTGGTTTTTTTCTTCATCTTCTTTCTTCATGGGAATCTTGTGGTAACCCGAAGCCATATCAATAAGACTAATGATCTTATGGCAGGCGATGGGTCCACTATTCTGTCGATATTACGCGGGGATAGTTATCTTTAGGGCAAGTGTTATTAAGGTCTGTGAAATCGATACACATCCTATATATACTTTCCGTTGGCCTTCTTTACCATGATGACATTTGAGAGCCATTCTATGTATCTCACTTCTTAGATGAATCCCGCTTCTTCTAGTTTAATAACTTCTTCTACTGCAGCTTTCTCTTTTTCTACAGACATGGATCTTTTCTTCTGAGCCATTTTCTTAGCGTTTGGATCTATTTTTAAGGCATGCAATGCGACGGCTGGATCAACTCCCGTTATTTCTAATGCTTTACTTGTGAACAATACCACATGACCTTTGAGTTCTTTGAGAATTTGCTCTCCCAACTCATCTAACACCGCTAATATCTTCATTAATTTTTCTTCTATTAATTCTATGGTTTTTTTTTCTCCCACCAACTTCATCTTTTCCTTTTCCATGTCTATTTCTAGGATCTCTTCTATCGACAATGCTTCCATTGTGGCGGTAAGGTAACATGCTTCTGCTGCTTTTTTTAGTCTCCCTTGACTACCACCATCCCCCCTGAGGTTAGTATCTTCATTGTGAGGTATCATATGGAAGTTATGGTGCCAGAGTCATAAAGATACAGTCTTTCTAGAATTACATTGTATGCTATCAACATATGCATCACATTAAACAAGGTCTTGGTTTCCTTTGTATGTTTCTCCTCTATTTCCAATTGGCGTCCCTCCCAACCCTGAAATCAGGGTAGGGCAATGCTTCATGCTAAGTTGAGAACCACACATATGTTTGTATAACGCCCAGGTGAGGAGGCTGATCCTCCCTTATCTATCAATTTTCAGCTTATGCTACAGTTGTTGATTATTGCTTCGACTACCAGTGCGTCATTGCGTGGAGGGTGCACGTGGGAGCCATCTTCTTGCCCGAACGTTATGACTGGTGGTTAGCTGGTTGTTCCAGGTTTGGCATGCTTGTTTGCATTTATACTCATAATCTGTGCTCTAGCTCTTTCTTTATAGCGATAGAGTGGGGTTCTCCTTTAATGATAATGTTGACCCTTCCTGTTGCTGCTTTCTTTTTTGGATCTGTGCTCTAGGTTGCCTATTGATTTCCTTCGCATAGAGTTTCTTGAGCTTTCTCTTCTCTTGTGGAACTAGTAAATTTTCTTAGCGCTTTGGTGTTAACTAACCTTTCAATTTCTACTTTCAGCTCCCAACAATCTTCTATTTCATGCCCAAAGTCTTGATGATAGTTGTAAAATCGGTCAGTGTTCTTTAATCATTGGAGCATGGGTCTTAGGCTATTGTACGGGGTTCGGTTGTCTCGGATCCACATGAGGACATTGATTCTGGATAGATTGAGGGGGGTGAAGTTCTCCTTTCTCTCTGCTAGGGGTCTATATGGTCTATAACCTGGGTTGTGTGTCGTATTGTATGTTTATCATGGGGCATATAGCCAGTAGCCTGTAGCTTTGAGCTTTTCTTCTTTCTTTTCTACCTTCTTCTTGTTTGTTTCTAGGTTGTCTTTCTCGGCCTTTCTATGTCTCCTTCCATCATCAACGCTAACACACTTCTGGGCCATGATCATGAGGCCTGATGTCTTTGGAGCCATTGCATAAATCTTGTCAATTAGTCTCCCCATGGTGGTTCCTCTTTTGAGTGCTTGGACTACCGTGTCAATGTTGAGATCGTCGATTTTTGTGACTTCATTATTGAACCTCTCCAGGTAGTCTCGGAGGGATTCACTATCCTTTTGCTTACATTGGTACAACTGTTCTAAACTTCTCTTTAGTAGGATGTTGGTGAAGAAGCGGAGGATGAACTTGGTTTAGAAGTATTTCCAATTGGTAATGGATCCTAGAGTAAGTTTGTTGTACCATTTTTGAGTTGTTCCTACTAACGTAGTAGTGAATACTGATAAATAACTCACTTCTTGGTCTTCGACCCCCTCAGTCACTACGAACCCGAATCCAATATAATTTGGACCAATAAAATTTAAAATTTGGAAATGAAGATATGAGGATATTTTTAATTCAATTTCAAAATTAGGAGTCTGTTGGAGGCATTGTATAGTTGCATGTAGTTAAAGAATAAGGTGGTGTGGGTTTCGGTACATCTGGTGTCTTAGAACGAATCAAGCTCCGAAATTCTAAAGCTTTTTGGGAAGGGAGTCACCAATATTTCAGGTGAAAAAGGAGAGTTTTTCATTTCGAATGGGAGGTGTGGTTGGGCTTTCTCGGTGTTAAGTTCTCTGATCATTTCTGACATCATCTGTCAAAGTTTTCCTTTGGTTTGTAAAGTTGAGCCTTCTTGTTGTTCCATTCTTACTTGCCTAGACTTGGCTTTCTTCGAGCTGTTTTTTTGGTTACGGCTTTTTTACGGTTGAGGTTTGCTTGAGGCTTGAGTCTCTTCTCATTGTTCTATCCTTCTAATTGTTGGTTGACGTCACGTCTGTGGACAAAGTGCCTAGGACCTGCCCGTTGGTTGGAGTCCAATGGCAATTGCGACAAACTCACTAGATGGATTTTTAGGATTTTATGAAAACATTATGGATTCGCCACCCGAATTGTATCGAGATCACCTAGTGATTAACAAACAGGTAGATTCCTCAAGAATCCTCATTCGTCATTACTCCAAATGATTTCTAGGTTCGGAATGAGTCATCCATTCTTGGGGCAATTTCCCATTTAATTAAGTAATAGGGTCATTGTTTCCTATAGAAGACAAATAATATAAAGTGATAGATCACTTGGAAAGTAGCATGTAATGAATGGTGCCTAATATTGTTTCTAACCGATTTTATTTCCGTATTAGGTCCAATATGATTAACCCCGATTGATTGAGTGTTGTTTGTTGTATTGGTGGGTTGCTACTTATTTTAATAATAATTAGCTAGGTGGATTACTTCTTTATTTATTTACAAACAGAACATCCACAAATTAGTTTCTAACATATTTTACATACATTTATGAATTAATATTTGCACATTAATTTATTTATTATTTACTCGAAGTATTGAAATGCAGGAGTACACATACACCCTTAAAGAAAGTAAAGGTGAAATGATTTTCTACCATTTTTATTTTACTATTTATCGAGTTTATTTATTAAATGCCTGATTAAGTATTTGACAATCAATTCTAAGTGATTAACGGAATTAAAATGGGGTTAGAAACCTTACCGATCGATCTATTAGTCCCGGGGAGAACTAATGATCGATCTCGAAGCTTCGAACAATCGATCCACCCCAGGTTTTTTAAGTCGATTCTTGACCTATTTATTACATGTCTTTTGAGTATAATACATAAAAATGATAGACATAATCCTATGGAGTCTATAGACATCTTATATCTTAAGCATCTTAGCCTAACATGAATTACATCAATGTATTTCGAAAGCTGTCTCAAATGTAGCACTGAAATGTCCGAGGCATTTGAGGCACGAAGTTGTTGGAATTAGATATAGAAATTAAAGTAGACATCTTGAAATTCAGTTTAGGCTTAAGGATTTCTTAATTTGGAGTTTGGACGGCTGAGATATGTCCTTCGCAAGTCACGCCAAAGTCCTAATCACTCCTTTGGGCCTTCAGCGTGATAATTCAGATGAATCATTGATGATCCGGTCGGAACATTGTGATCATTCGGTCGAATCATCATCATGGCCAGGCCCAAGACTTCAAAAATTGCACAAACTTGGCCATCCAGATGCAAATTGACAATCCAGATGAATCATTGATGATCCAGACGGATCATTGTGATCATCCGGCTGAATCTGTAACTTGAAAAAGCAACTTTGAAGCTTTGTATAAACCTGTTTATCATAAATTTTGCTAAATTGAATATACACAACAATAAAGGGAAACCTAAAGAAGTTATAGAAATCTAAAAATAGCCAAAGAGATGAGTTTTTGGGATAACCCAAGTTATTGAACCAAAATTACATTTTGATTCATAACTTGGTTCTAAGGCTCCAAACTTCAATCTGTTTGCTCCAGTAGTATCCTCACATCACCAAGAACTCATACATATGATCAAAAAATTAAATGAGTTAGTTCATGAAATATGAAAAGTTGTAGTGACTTAAAACATTAAAATATTGATGGGAAGATACAATCAAAACCTTATTTTCACGATGTATGGATGCTTGTATCATGTTCTACTATGATTCTATGCTAAGTTTTTATCATTTTTAAGCTTAAGGAGAACTGGAGACGATGAAGATCTTCTTCCTCTTTTCTCACTTTCTTCCCGCTGAAGGATTTCTAGTTTCTTCCTGTTGAGGTTGTTTGCCAGTGGTTCAAGGTGCATCCCCCCCCCTTTTTGAGGTGTTAATGCATAGTATTTATATTCTTAGTATAGTAGGATCACGTAAGCCTACAACGGTATTGTCTAATCAATCCCTGCTAGACGAATATTCATTATTACCTCTACTAGCCTATGCCAAACATTCAACTGAATGATTATTGAAGGTTCAACTAAATCCTTCATTATGGTGGGCTTGGGTCTTCAACCCTCATGGGCTTCAGGGCTTGCCTTCCCTAATTATGGGCTTTATGATGATTCGGCTAGACCTTTAATGATATGGTCGAACCATTAAGGCACATAAGGATTATGATTTACTCTTTTAGCCTTGCCTTAAGTTCTTTGACCAGCTTTGGAAATCAGGTATCCAAAAATTCAATGTCTACAGTTTTCCCCCGCTTTGTCGGAGCTTAGAAATGATCATATGGGTAGGTGATCGGCAAAGTAGACATGTTTAAAGGATACTATCTTGGCAACCAATGGTCATCACAATGGTGTTGGGATTTCCCCGGAAAGCCTAGGACACTTGTGGTTCTGCTAGACAAGGAAATCTAGATCACTAGCAGTCTATATGGACGTTGGGTTTCACCCGAAAAACTTAGGATACTCTCGATCGACTATACTGAGGAAATTTAGTTCACTAGCATTCTAAATGGACGTCATGGTTGACTCGAAAAATCTAGGATACTCTCGATCGACTAGATAAAGAAACCTAGATCACTAGTAATCTAGATGGGCATCGGGGTTTACCTGAAAAATATAGGATACTCTCGATAGACTAGACTAAGGAATCTAGATCACTTACAATCTAGATGGATGTCGGTTTATCCAAAAAAATCTAGGATACTCTCGATCAACTAGACAAAGAAATCTAGATCACTAGCAATCTAGATGGACGTCGAGATTTACCTGAAAAATCTAGGATACTCTTGATTGACTAGAATAAGGAAATCTAGATCACTGGCAATCTAGATGGACGTCGAGGTTCACCCGAAAAATCTAGGATACTCTTTATTGACTAAACTAAGGAAATCTAGATCACTGGCAATCTAGATGGACGTCGGGGTTCTCCCGAAAAATCTAGGATACTCTCGATCGACTAGACAAAGAAATCTAGATCACTGGCAATCTAGATGGACGTAGGAGTTTACCCTAAAAACCTAGGATCCTGGAATCCTAAGTCAGTCAATCTTTACCTGGAGTTCGATGACGGTAGTTCACTGCAATTCTGGAATTTCTGAGTGTGAAGGGCGGCTTACTGTCACTTGAGATTTGTTATTGGTGGCAGCTTGTTGTCTCTTGGGATTCTGGCAAGTGGGAAGCAGCTTGCTGTCGCCTGGCATTCTGGAGTTGAAGGCGGCTTACCATCGCCTGGGATTCTAAAGCTATACTAGGTGACTCACTGTCATTTGATCTTCTGGAGTTCATAAAGCTGAAGGTGACCTCTTGTCATTTGATACTCTAATGTCGATGGACGCTCGATGTCGCTTGAGGTTCTTGAGTCGATAGCGGCTCACTGTCACCTAGAGTTGTAAGGTTAAAAATGGCTGGCTGTCACCTAAGGTCTTGTGGTTGAAGGTGGCTTGCTGTCGCCTAAGGTTCTGTATTTAGAGAGATGGCTTACTGCCGTATGAGATTTCTGAAATGCTAATGAAGACCCACATCTTTTGGGTTGATTCTGGGCTTAAAATTCTGCTAGTGACTTGTCATCTTCTAAATAGTCCTGGGATTATCAAGGATGGCCTGCTACCGATGGTATTTCTGAGGTAAAAGGTGACTTGCTATCACCTGAGACTGCTGGGGATGGCTCACTGCCGACTAGGATTGGTGGAGATGGCTCGCTACCTACTATGTTTCAGAATAAGGGGTGACTCTCTATCACTTGGTACTACTAGAAGTGGCACACTGTCGATTATGTTTGGGATTGCTAGAGATAGCTCGTTGTCGACTATATTTCTGAATGAAAGGTGACTTGCTATCACTTGGGATTTTGTAGTTAAGGGCGGCTTGTTGTCACCCACAAGTTGCTGAGATTGAAGGTGGCTAGTTGTCACTAGTGATTCTATTGTTAGAGGCGACTTGTTGTCGCCCGAGATTCTATGGTTGAAGGTGGCTTACTATCACTAGAAATTTCATAGTTGAAGGTGGCTTTTTATCACATATGATTCTGGGATTTGAAGGCCTGCTGTCACTTGAGACTTTGTAGTTGAAGATAACTTGTTATCATCTAGAGTCATTCTTTAAAGGTGGCCCATCATCATCTAGTATTCTATAGTTGAAGGTGACTCAATGTCACCTGGAATTATTGAAGTCTTTTGGCGGTAACTCATTTCCAAAAATTTTTGGAGCTGTAGGGAAGTGACTTGTCATTGCCTCGATTCTCTAGAATTGTTAAAGGTGACTTGCTGTTGTGAGAAATTATTTGGAGGTGACTTACTATTGTTTGGATTGTTTTAGAGCTGACTCATTGTCACCTAGATTGCTTCTGAAATTCTGAAGATGACCTACCATCCTCTGAATGGACTGTGGATTCTAAAATTTAGTTGATGAATTGTCATTTTGGTGAATGGATCCTGGTGAAATTCGGATGATGACTTGTCATTTAGTGATCTATCAACCCCTGAATTGATTCTAAAATTTTGATGGTGACTTGTTGCCTTCTGGAATAGTTGAAATTGTCTAGAGGTGACTCGTTGTTGCCTGTGTAGTTTTGTAGTTGAGAAGGTGACTCTGTTAAGTTGGTATTGGAACGTGCATTATTTGAATGTTCTCAAGATTTTTGACTCGGGGTGGCTTATTCATGGCAACTTTCAGTTCTTGCCCTTATCTTGAGGATGCCATTTGCTGAAGGTTTTTATTTATGAAAGCTCTGATTCAGATGTTTCTGGTTTTTCCTCGGTGTTGATCTTGACATTTTTCTCAGTTGGTAGAAGATTATGACTTCTCTGGAGTGTAGATCCACTCAGATCCCTCCTATCTTGGAGCCAATCTCCTACCCTGGATACAGCTGAGAATTTTATCTTGAAAAGTTCTGATGTGGTTGGCGGTATTGTCTTGACAAGCTTTCTTCCTGAGATCATAGATGATGACATGGATTTGCCCATTCTATCCATAGGCCCCTTGGGTGCTCTTGTTGTTCTGGTATGCCTAGAAATGGAATGACCCAAATATTGGTGACAATCAACTTTGCCCTCAGGTTCTGATTCCTCTGTTTGATAGAGTTCAGTCTAGAGGTTATACTTGTCGACTGTAGGTATGAGTTTGTCTAAAGATGCTAGGCATTGGTGAGAATAGATTTGCTTTGCACTTAACTTATGATTGCCTGAGCTTAGTTTCTTTGGTGCATCAGAAGTGTCTCCTCATTTTTGTTTAGCTATTCGGTTGCTAATTCTGTTTGTTCAGGATGCAACTGGGAATCCAATTACTCCAACATCTGTGTTTGCTTGCACACATGGTTTCTGTGATAAAGTGCTCCTATCTTCTAGCATGGTTGGTGCAGAGCCTTGGAAAAGGTTACTCCCAGCACAGTTCCCATTAGTCTTGTCTGCTAGTCATGTATTGATGTTCCTGTACTCTGGTAGAGTTAGTGTGTTCCCTCTGCTTTGTTAGGTCAAAGTTGTCCGTCATGTTGTGTCAAAGAAGACCTTGGTTATTATGAGGTCTTTTCCCCGGAAAGAGTGCTCTCATTTATCCGATTGAATCTTCGTGAGTTTCCTAATTGCCTGTACAATGTATGCATGTAGTGGATGTATGCATGATATATGCAATGTGTCTTTACAGGATGTATGATGTTAGCCATTCCTCCTATTTGTGTATGCATGAATGTGGTGTTCTTCCCTATAACTGCATATGCCATTCTGGATGTCAATAATATTTACAGATGTATGAATGGATGCCTACATTATGGAAAAGAATTCCATATGCTATACTAAATGTTTGCATCCCCTATGTTCAATGATGGGTGTCTTCACTTGCACACTCTAAAGTTGTAGTAGACTACATCTTGCTGTTGCCACCACAAGATGTTGGAGTAACTAGTTGTTTTGCCATTTCAATGATCAAATGGCTATGGACTGACGTCTATTCCACAGGTTGTTTGGTTGCGTCAGTATCTTGATCAGGATAAGAGGTATTGGCCTGAATTCTAGCTCTTCTGGAGGAATTGAGGATTCATCTATAAATGGCTTATCACAAGTGGGATGATGAGTCCTTTTGATAACCGGTTTGTATTCTTATTTATTCTTTGGTTTTTTGTTCAATTTCTTTGTAAATTGAGTAGATTTCACACTTATTTATTCATATTTTGTTGTTTTTCAGTGTCGGGATCATATGGAGTCGAATTATAGTAAATTTGGAGTCGAAACAGTCGCGGAAAGATAGAAATTTCACCTGGCCAGCATCTGGTCGGTACATGGCCGGTTCTGGCAGAAACTCAGAGTAATTGAAAAAAAATTCTAGGGCTAGCTACCACCTAGCTGTGGCCACCAGAAAATGAGCCAATCTCTTGCGTCTGGCTGACAGCGGGGCCTTACCAGCCAACTTGTTGAAAACGTAATTTTTTGATGTTTTTAGGGTTTTTAAGGGTATTTTTGAGAGGAACTATATATATAACTTAGCTAGACTTTAATTAGAGGTTACGCCGCATTTAGTTTGAGTTTTAGAAGAGAGAAAACTCTTAGAAACACTCGTTTCTCAAGATTGAAGATGAATTTGCAAGAGAATTGTGAAGATTTAAGCTTTCTTTGTTCTTCCCAAGACTAATTTCTTCTTCTTTTGAATCTATTATGTTTAATTTAGCTTTGTTATTGATTGTTATTTAATTTTTACAATGTTTATGAACTAAATCCCCTACTAGAGGGATGGATGTAATCTAATAGGGGAGTAATTCGATTAACGATGTCTGAATCTTTATTTTAATGATAGTTTTTCATGTTTTATTTATTTAATTCAATTTTCAAGTGCTTTATTAACATATTTCTTGATTGGTCACCTAAATTTATGTTTGTTAGGATTTATGATTGAATTGATAGATTGTTATAAACCAGAATTGAAAATTGAGCTTGCTTAGATGTTAATATGGACACGGCAATTAACCTAAACTTGATTTAAAGATTTACTTAATGGATTTGATTGTTTAATCAGTGTGCATCGATATATTAGCATAGTTGGTTCAATCAAGTACGTTTTTCTACCTCAACGGAGGATTAAAACAATTTCAGAAAGTCTTGCTTAAATGAATTTGCATTATTAATTGAATTGCTCTCTCTAGATGAAATCCTAAACTCTAGTGCTTGTTTTATTGATTGTTTCTAAATCTTAGTTGCTTTGTTTTTAAGTTTATTTACTTGTTTTCAATTTCTTTGCTTGATTTA
>CANYLF010027329.1:0-18702 GCA_948193215.1 Bocquillonia castaneifolia
GCAATATTTATAAAAACAACTAGGCATTCCTAGTAAGTGAACCAAAACAAAACCAGAGAGAACAGCTTACATAGAATGTTGTAATCTCTCATGAACTTGCTTAAACAAAGTTAGATCCTACTTATCATAATATTTACAGCAAATATCATATTTAACTCTAGAAAGAATTCCTTTAGAGGAGAAGGTCTGCTGGTTAAAGAGACTAGCATTTCTTTCCTTCCATATATGATAAACAGCAGCAGCAAATATGACTCTTCTTACCTCTGCTAATTGATCTCTTCCAATAGCTTTTTTACAGTGCCAACTAACTACTCTGTTCCAAGTGGTGGCTCTGGGCTTGGCTTCTGTGCTGCAAAATTACCGTCCACACTTTAGCAATAATCAGACAATTCCATATACAATGCAGTAGATCCTCATCTGTTGACAAACATATAAGACAAATTTTATCTAGGAGATATCCCCATTGAAATAGCTGCTTTTTGAACCTTAATATTCTTTTCATTACTAACCATAAAATAAAGCTATGTCTAGGTATACAATTGGAGAACCAGACAAGCTTATGCCATGAAGTTTTCATTTCTTGGCACTTTAGACCTTTCCAAGCTGCATTAATAGTATAAGTAGTATTGTTCATCCACCTAATTGAGTCAGCCATATTTTCAATCAACTGCTGCCGATGTACATCATCTCAAGCACTTGCTATGTCACTTGTAATTGGGAAAGGGAGGTCCCAGCTACCATTTTTGTACACATTTCTAACTTTTGCATTCATATGAATCCCACTATCTAGAATTCTTATTGCAGGATATTTGTCAGTCAGAGCAGTCCTATTCACCCATGGATCAAGCCAAAAGTAAAATTTTTTTCCATTACCAAGCTGATAATTGAAGAAGGGTGAGGGATCTTACTTTGAGTATATTTCTCAAGGCCCAACTACAATTTTGAGTCAATGGAAGTCCCAAAAAACTGGCTTGCTTTAACTTGTAGGTATGTACCCAAATAACCCATAAAGATTCAACAGAATGAAGTATTCACCAAATACTCTTAGTAATTGCTACAATGTTCCAAATAGATAGATTTTTAATACCCAATCCTCTTGTAACTTTATCGGAGTAGATTTCAGACCAAGATACAAGACTTCTAGTTTTTACAGTAGCACCACCATTTCATAGGAAAGACCTACAAATTCTTTCAATATTCCTAATAACACTTACAAGGAGAATAAGGATAATTGCCCAATAGACATGAATAAAAAGCAAGATTGCTTTAATAAGTTGTAACCTCCCTGCATAAGACAGATGCTTGATAGTCCAACTATTCAACTTCTGAGTGAGTTTATCCAGTATTGGTTGGCAGTCACCCTTAGTTAACCTTGTAGTGATCAATGGCAAGCCCAAATACTTTAAGGGTAAAGTAACTTCCTTGAACTACAATTCTGAAAGGAACTGATGCTTTAACTCATCTAACACTTCTGCTGTGAAGAGAAAACTCTTTTGCTAGTTAACTTTTAATCCTGAAACCTCATTGAAGTGATTCAGGATAAGTTTAATCTGTTGGATTCAATGAAGTTCCCCTGCATAAAAAATTAACAAGTCATCTGCAAACATTAGGTGGTTGAGCTTCATCTTTTTATGGCCTGGGTGAAAGGAGAATGAGCTCTGCATGCAAGATAATGACCTTGATAAATACTCCATATAGATTGCAAACAAGATGTCCCCCTGTCTTAACCCTTACTTTCCTGGAAAATTTTCACCCAAACAACCTTTTCAGTTAACAAAGAACCTTGTAGTCCTTACACAATCCATTACCAGACTTATGAAAATCTCAGGGAAATCCAACCCAATAAGCATCTTCTCCAAGAAGTCCCAAGAGATTGAATCATATGCATTATACAGATCAATTTTAAGAGTGCATCTAGCAGGCCCCTTGATCTTATGGTAATTGTGAACTACTTCTTGTGCAAGCATGATATTGTCTCCTATCAGTCTTCTAGGGATGGATTTGAATTGGTTCAGAGAGATTAACTTCTTCGATAAAGGACTTAATCTTCCAGTTATAACCTTTGTAATGCACTTGTATAAAACATTACAACAGGCTATTGGTCTGAAATGTGAGATATTTTTTGCATTTATTGACTCTGGGACTACTGTTATTGTTGTATAATTAATTATATGAGAATTCTGCCAGAATTGAAGACCTGTCGCACTGTTTTGGTGATGTCTGCTTTGACTATACTCCAAGCAGCTTTAAAAAATTTGCTGGAGAATCCATCAGGCCCTAGGGATTTATTTGAACCTATCCCAAAAACAGCTTCATAAACTTCTTCTTCCAAAACTGGACTTGTAAGAACATCAGCATCAACAGCATTAACTTTGACTCCTCCCTTTAAAAAAGTTCCATTTATATGCTTCCTATGAGGCATTTCAGTTCCAAAGAGATCTTTATAAAGCTGTGTAAAAGCAAAGTGAATATCAGTAATCTCTATAAGCACTTACCCATCTTCTGTGATTAATCTTGGAACTGAATTAATCATTCTCCTTTGCTTCATTGTGTTATGAAAGAATTTGGTGTTTGCATCACCCAGTTTAATCCAGTTAACTCCAGCTTTCTGTCTATAGAACTGTTCTTCCATCTTCAATAGCTTTTGCAGGTAGCTCACTATAGCCCTTTCTTCATCCAAAAGTAGCTGATTCAAGGGCTCTTTTTATAGATTTAGTTGCAATAATTCAATAGCCTCCCTTTGTTTCTGAACTCTCCCAGAAATGTTAGAAACTTTTGTTCTATTGAAAGCTCTGAACCGTGCTTTTAGTCTCTTCAGTTTTTGCAAAATACATAAATAAACATCTCCCATATCCTATTTTTCCTATTCTTCTTTGACAATATTCAAGAACTGGTTATGTAGACACTAAAAATTGAAGAATTTAAAAGTTTGGGGACCTTTATTGACTGTTGTACTATAAGAGATCAGAACAGGAGAGTGGTCTGAAATACCTGCAAGTAACATGTTAGCAACAGAATTTTCAAATACATTCAGCCATTGGCTATTGACTAAAGTCCTATCTAGTCTCCTCCATATTTTGTTTGCACCATCTTGGTAAAAAGTCTAAGTAAGAAAACAACCCACACTTCTTAACTCCATAAGATTGGCTTGTTGAATACAATCATTAAATTCAGCTCTATGATCATCATCAATATCATTCTCTCCCCTTTTTTCACCATTAGATCCAATAGCATTGAAGTCCCCCTGAACAAGCTAAGGTATTGTCTTATTCAAACTAAAGTTCACTAAAGAGCTCCACAAACTTTTCCTGGTTTCTATGTTATTATCCCCACAGACAATGGACTGATAAAAGGATTTATTATTAACAGTTACTTGACAATGAACTTGACTTGACTCTGAAATAACCTTCATGCGAACTTTCCTGTTATCATAAAAATCCATATTATCCCAAGATCAGCACTATCGTGATTAATAAAGTAACCCAATCACACAATTTTAATTTCCCCCAAATTCTATCTACATCCACTTTTTTAATTTTAGTCTCTAATATACCACCAAGAACCACTTTATTTTTAGCAAGCAAGTGATAAACTTCAACTTGCTTTTGAGGACTATGAAGTCCTCTCACATTCGAGGAAGCTATCATCGACCTCGATCCATAGGCTTACTTAGCCTTTGAGATGGAGTAGCAGCATCATCATCCAAATCACTTAGAACATCAAAAAGGTTGCTATCAACAGTATTAACTGTATCTACTTTAGGGATAGGTCTAACCTCAAAGGTGGATACCTTATTTTTGCCTTTCTACTTTGATTTGCTCACTTGTTGGAAGTTGCTAGCATCATCAGTTTTCTCCACTTGGACAGAACTGCTTTCCTTTGTCTCCTCTTGCACATCCACAGTTAGGGAGGGGCCTGGTTCTGCTTGCCCTTCTGCTATAAACTTCAACACCCACACTTTTGGTTCTATTCTAGGTTTGCATTGCTGGGTTGAATCCCAAAAGTTCTGTAGTTATCACAGTATTGGGGCTTCCATTCATACTCTACATTCTATTTGAACTGTTCTTCTCCTTCATATTCCAGTATAATCTGATGTGGAAAATTACCTCTGATGTTCATATCCATTAAAATTCTTGCATAAGTAGGTTTAGACCTCTACAAAGTGTATTGATCATAATATAATGGGTTGCCTAACACACTGCCAATCGCACTTAAAATCTTTGGGCTCCAGAACTCCCAGGTAGATCTGGAAGCTTGATCCACACCGACATTGAAGCTATTTGAGAAGTCAAAGGACATTCTCTGTTTCCATCTGTGAAGAAGAAGTGGTCTCCTATTAAAAGTGATTGGGGTATCCTCCAATGCCTTTTGTTTGCCTTCGCTATCCTCAAATTCGAAGATGAAGAGATTTAGCTTCACTACCTTCACCTCTACTAACCCATATTCCTTCCATCGATTCTTGAGGAAGCTCTACAACTTATAGAAACGTGGTTCTTGCCCATAAACACATCCAATAAGAATTTTTGCCTATCTAGTAACTTCTTTATTCACCGTCGATGCAGTGATTTTAGCCACTTTAACTCCTTGACTAACTGTTGGAGCTATATAGTGTAGCTTACATTCCTTTTTTCTGGTTCTATTATCCTTGAACAAGGTTGCCCAGGACTGTGCAGGCTTTGATTCGAGAACCCTAGTTTCTTCATTTTGAACTTCAGTTGAAATCTGTTATTCAGATCTGACATTAGCTTGCTCAGTATCATCATTATCTTCTTCTTGCTCATTGTTCTCTATTGATTCATTATTTCCTTCTAATTTCTGTGTTTTCCTAGGTCTTCCTGATAGTTCCCCTTTTTTTTCTTGCCATAGGCAGACGGTGTAGGTTAGCAAGCTAACGTGTATCGATAGCTTTTTTCAGAGAGAAAACCAATTTTTCAATGTTTTACATAGTGTATATTATTGGATATTATTATTGATAAAATTTTTAAAATTACAATACTTTCTTAAAAATCTTCAATAAATTATTGAAATTATCTAAAATTTTATACAACATAAGATTTTTTTTATCATATTAAAGATACTAAATAAATGAAATTTTCTAAAATATTAGTTATCATATTATTTTTACTTAATAAAATCCAATAAAATTTCTTATAAAATTATGAAAAATATACAAAAATTTTATTGAAATTTCTTATAAAAACAATTTTTTTAACTTGATCTTAAACTAATTGTATGTACTTTGTGAGATAAAACTTTCAATAAAAGATTTGTGAAATTTTAATTATTTTTATAAGAAATTTCATTGACTTTTATTATGTAAAATAATCTAATAATTAATATCTTAAAAAATGTTAATTAATTTAGTATATTTATGATAATTTTTTTATTACATTGTATAATTTTTTTCATAGTTTTTATAAAAATTTTGGATAATTTCAATAAGTATTCATGCTTTTTATGAAATTATTGTAATTTTAAAAAGTTTTTTATAATGATATAAAATATTTTGGATATAATTTTATATTATTAAGCGAGCTATTGATAATTTATTAAACTAATTATATAATAATTTAAATAATTTTATATGTAATTTTCATAATTTTGTCAACTATTTTAATATTTTTAGTAATTGTTTACTATATTTATAAATTTTAGAAGATGTTTTATAATTTTTAATTTATTAAAAAAATCACATACCTTAATTTACTTTATTGTTTCCAGGTAGATTATAAGTTTATATTTTCACAAACAGTCTGTTTGGGAGTTTTAGAAGAATAAGAAAAGAAATGATATTAATTAATCGTAAAGAAAAGAAAGGAAAAGAAAGAAAATACTAAATGATTTTTGATGTTTGGAAGTTTAAAGGAAAAAAAAAAGAATAATGATAAATAATCGAAAAATAGTAATATTTAATAAATATTTTTAATATAAATAGGAGAGACAACTCTTATTCCTCAAATTGAGGGAATAAGAAAGTGACATTAGAGGGGATAAGTTATCCCTTTTTATTATTTATATTTTAAAAAATAAAAATTTCCAAACAGGGGATAATAGATATCCCTTCTCATTATCCTTTTCTAATGCTCACTATCTCTCAAACCAAACGAAGCGTAAAAGGAAAAAGTTAGACTGTCTACTTATGTTATAAAACCTTACTTCACTTTTACCTCCATTTTACCAAAATAGATTATAAGTTTATATTTTCATTAAAGAAAATTTGGACAGTCTGGCTAAGGAATATGTTGATGCACTCTAAACAACGAGGAGCTAAAGAATTTTTTTCTAGCTAACATCATATGCAGGTTGGGTGATGGCATGAGCTGTAGGTTGTGGCATGATGTTTGGAGAGGTTCCGAGCCTCTTAAAGACTTGTTTTCCGAGGCTGTTCAAGCTCGTAGTGAATAAGCCGGCATATGTGAATGAGGCTGCATCAACAAATTGGAACATCTAGTTCTCTCGGACCTTGAGGGGGCATGAACTTGAAGACTTGCATCAGCTTCATGGGCTTCTTCTTCCCTGTTCCCTCACATTTGATCGGCATGATTTCTTCGCTTGCGTGGGAAAGCATATATATTCGTACTCTTGAATCTTCTTTTAGAGATGCAGGCGGGGCTGAAGCTCTTGATACGCTTTCAGGCTCAATTGGAAGTGATTGGCACCAATGAAAGTAAAGTTTTTTCATTGGATAACTTTGAGAGATTGCATTGCTTCGGGTTGTTTTTTTGGCAAGTAGAAGTATCATTTCGGAGGAAGCGAACAACTGTTTGGTTTGTATAATTCCTGAGACTGCCTATCATATTCTTTTGCATTGCACTATTGCCAGGAGTGTGTGGTATGCTTCGCTCTCTAACTGCAATTTAGATTGAATTTTTCGAATACTTGACTCGTTTAATGGAACAATGACCTTTTATTGTTCGTGCAAGTTGCAGTTTTATTAGTCACTTAATCATTTGGGAAGGAAAAATTGCTGCTTTAAATAGTAAGTTTTTATTTTTGATGTTTTCATTCGGATTTTCCTTATTTTGGACAAGATGTATACAGATTTTCGGATTTAATTTTTTTTAGGTTGTTGCTCTTGTTCGATATACTCGAAATATCTTGGCACTTGTGTCTTTTAATAAATTTTTTTAATTACCAAAAAAAAAATTGGACTGCTGCATGTGTTTTTATTAAAAAATGGAAATCAAAAGTTTTTGGGCTTTGTTTTTAGTAGAGAAACATATTAAGTCTTTGGGGTCCAGGATCTGCCCAATTTGGCCCATTAAAGATAACTAACATTTAGTCATCTTCTTCCCCTCCCCTAACAAGAACTAAACCCTACTTGATTCAGGAAAAAAGAAAAAGAAAAAGAACTAAACCCTACTCTCTAAATTTTCAGTGCAATATAACTTAATGTTACTGGCGTCGAGGCTGCATATTCGAACGCTTGATTAGGCGGCTCAGATAGCGGCTGCCCGTAGCGTTTTCGTTGACGAACCGCGAATTGAACGCGCTACTCAGGTCCCGGAGCTTCAACAATCGTACCTATTTTCTATTTATTATTTTTGAGTAGCTGTCTGTCATGGTTATAGATAGTGGTAGCAAAGAGCAGTCAAATAAGGCTCATAGGTCTCGTCAAGCAGGTCCAAAGAAGAAAACTAAATCACATAAAAATAAGAAACTCGCTGATGATTCAACTGATGAAAAGAAGCAAAATCCTAAGGTTCTATTTTAATTAATTAATTTATTTTTTGGTTTATTAAGAAAATTTAGACAGGAAAGAACATTCTAATTTTTGTATATATATTTTTGCGATAAATATATGAATGTGTGTGTACAGGCATTTGCTTTTAATTCAACTGTTAAAGCAAAGCGTTTGCAGTCACGAGCTGTAGAGAAAGAGCAGCGCAGGCTTCATGTCCCTACTATTGATAGGTCTTATGGTGAACCGGCTCCTTATGTTGTTGTTGTACATGGACCCCCAAAGGTATTTATGTGGCTAAATTGTCTGTTATTAGTAGAGATATTATGTTAATTTTGATTAGTATTTTTTAACCAATTATTTATAATTGAAGGGAGAGACGGTATTATTACGTTCTTTTTTTTTCTTTTTTTTTGAAATGCACAATTATAACCTTTACAAGTGCTGTTTGATGATTCTGCCGCTCATTCATTTGGCTGAATAGGTTGGCAAGTCTCTATTGATAAAATCTCTTGTAAAGCATTACACAAAGCATAATTTACCTGAAGTTCGAGGACCAATAACCATTGTCTCAGGTCGTTTTCTTGGCCATCTCTAATTGATTGGGTGAAACTTGGATGTTTCTTCACCATTAGTTTGCTTTGGAGCTTATCTTGTTTTGGTAACGTGTTGAATTATGAATTATGACAGGTAAGCAAAGGCGGGTTCAATTTGTGGAGTGCCCGAATGATATCAATGGCATGATAGATGCAGCAAAGTTTGCTGATTTAGCTTTGCTGTTGATAGATGGAAGCTATGGATTTGAAATGGTGAGCTATTTGGTCTTTGATGTGTGCTTTGTTTTAAGTGTTTAAAATCTTTTTTTAATGTTTAAATTCAGATGTTGGCTTGACAATACTAATGATCATTTTAGGTAAAATATAGTTTGTTTATAAACTTAAATTTTAAGATCTTGTTGTTGTTCCGAGTTAGTAAATTTTTGGCTCATTTTTTTCCCAATTAAGATCCAGCTTATTTTAATAATGTGCAAGTTGATTAATGCTTGGTATTTTAATTTGTTGTTCAAGTGAGATATTACTGATTTATTGCTGGCTGGAGCTTCAGTCTGTGTCAATTTTGGAGGACCAAGAGAACATGTTTTATACTTCTACTCATGACAGATAAAAAGAGCTAGAAGTTTTATTATGCTCATCTATTTTCTGTTACAGGAGACATTTGAATTTCTGAATATCTTACAAGTTCATGGATTCCCAAAGGTTATGGGAGTCCTTACTCATCTTGATACATTCAAGGATGTGAAAAAGCTTAAGAAAACAAAGCAGAGACTCAAGCATCGTTTCTGGACAGAAATATATGATGGTGCGAAGTTGTTCTACTTGTCTGGTCTTGTACATGGGAAGTGAGTATTGCATAGTGGACGGATCAGGCACCATTACTTTGTAGATTTAACATTGTATATGCTATTTATTATTATCTGTGAAGTTGATTGCACTCCTTTATTCAACGTACAGGTATTCTAAACGAGAGATTCACAATCTTGCACGGTTTATATCTGTTATGAAGTTCCATCCATTATCTTGGCGAAATTCTCACCCCTATGTTTTAGTAGATCGTTTTGAAGATGTAACTCCTCCTGAACGAGTGCATATGAACATAAAATGTGATAGAAATGTCACACTTTATGGTTATTTGCGGGGTTGTAATTTAAAAAAGGGGACTAAGGTAGTTTCAGTTTTTCCATATCATTCACAAGCATATAGTTCATTTTTATTTGGAGCCAGTGGTGTGAAAATTGGAAGCTTTCATTTGAAGTTGTGAGCGGCCTTTTGCTCTTCTTTTTGAGTTTATATTATTAGGTAGACATCTAGTTTTGAGGAGTTATACCACCAGCTTTGATTTGGAAAATTCACAAAGCTGTATGCATTAATAAGTACATATGGAATCTCATTAAAACATGCATCGGCATATCTTGACATGAAGAACCTATTTTAGCTGATAGGAAACAATCATTTATTCAAGCAACTATACCTAAAACATTCTCTGTCTTCATTTATCTGATTAAATTTCATATACTATCTGAAAAACAATTTGCTGATCAGGTACATATTGCTGGTGTTGGCGATTATAGTTTGGCTGGTGTCACAGCCTTGGCTGACCCTTGTCCTCTACCATCAGCTGCGAAAAAGAAAGGATTGAGAGACAAAGAAAAGCTTTTTTATGCACCAATGTCGGGCTTTGGGGATCTACTGTATGACAAAGATGCTGTATACATAAACATAAATGACCACTTTGTTCAGTTCTCTAATGTTGATGAAAATGGGGGAACAAAACGCGAAGGTTCATGATTTGCTAATGTGTTATTTCATTTTCTGCCTATGTTTTTGAAGCTATGCCAATATTGTTTTTCTCGCTGACCTGGCTCTTTTGTTACATTTTGTCTGTTTTGAAATACCTGAGCTGTATCTCCTGCTCATCAATTTGGGGACACACTCACACACACACAAAGGAGGGGAGGATGACTATGCATACTGCAAATTTATTTTATGATGCAGAAGTTATGTTGCCTCTTGCAGTTGTGCATATAGCAAGTGACAAACATATGATCTTTTCTTGTTTTAAATTCAATTTTCTGAGCGCGTGTGCTCCTTCCTTGTAGGAAAGGAAGACGTTGGGGAGGTTTTGGTGAAATCGCTACAGAACATGAAATATTCAATTGATGAGAAATTGGAAAATAGCTTCATTACCCTTTTCAGAAGGAATGTGAATAATGGGTCTGAAACTCAGAATGATGCAAAAGAAAATAATGAGCAGCAGAGACATTTGGAGCTTAGTGATATTGGGCAATGGAATGAACCAGAGGATTCTAGAAAAAAAATTGATACTGATTTTGATTCAGAATCTTCTGATCAAGATTTAGTGGCTGAAAGGGATGCCATGGCAAATGGGGAAGATGGGCTTTCTGATGAAGAACATGGTGACACATCAAATCATCAGGTTAATCTTAAAGATCATATGACGGAACAAATTGAATTTCATGGGGGAAGGTTCAGAAGAAAAGCTATGTTTGGAAATGACATTGGTGATAAAGATCTGAACGTAATTATTTCCATCACTAATGGCATCTTATGGAATTACTATGATCTAACAGGAGAAGGGCTAAAATGTTATCTTATTTTATTTTTCTTATGGTTTATAGTTACTGCCTTTCCTTCATGCCGCATTAACATGTATGGTTGTCAATATATTGCTCTGATTTGGTGTTTACCTTTTTGTTTTTCCTGTTGTGCGATCCTTGTCTCATGCTATAAACTTCCTTTACAGACCCGTGCTGGCCTTTTCTTGTGTGCCATCATTTTTTCTCTTCTTTTGACATTCGTAACAAAAATCTGGAATTTTTTTAATGTCTGAACCTACTGTTGTCCTGGTTTACATGTTTTCTGCATTGAATTAATCTTGATGTTTTTAGGATGAAATCTTCTTAATGTATGCTATGGGATGATTTTCTGTGTCTTTAGTTATTGGTGTATGTGAAATAGCTTGTGCAACATAATTTGAACAGATTGGAGCATTTTATTTCTTTGTTTTTATAGAATTCTAAAAATACCAACTGCTGTAGGATTCTGATGATGGGAGTGACGACGATGATGGTAGTGATCAGTTATATTCTGATTCGGATGTTTCAGAGGAAGATGCGAACATTGAAGGCACGGGTGGTATATTTTTTTTTTATGTCTTGTGCTTTGTAGGTTGTAGTTAGTCTTCAGGAACAACTTCTGGTTGTGTTAATGGATGCTGTGTTTACAATTGTTGTTCACTCAGTACACAAAGCAGTTTGAGATAAATAATATAATCATTTGTAGCATCAAAGTCTTTTCTTAAATTTAAAAAGAGACAAATATATTGGTTGGCTCAGTTATTTGACAGGGCTGCCTTTTGCTCCGGTTATTGCTGTAGTTTTTGTTTTAATCTCTAATTTCTTTAATTATTTTTAATCTTAGATGACGACCTGGGCAATATATCAAAATGGAAAGAGTCATTGGTTGAGAGGACTAGCTTGAAGAGAAATATTAATCTCATGCAACTTGTATATGGAACTACTTCAGCAATGGCTACTATTGATGAAAAGCAGGATAGCAGTGATGACGAGGAAAGTGAGGGAGATGACTTTTTTAAGCCAAAGGGGGAAAAAAATAAGGTCTGAAATATGCTCAAGGCAAAAGCTTTTATCCTTTTGTGCTTAAAATGTCCTGTCTATAAAGCAAGATGATACAAATTGTTTTCCATTTTGACATTTATTAACAATTTTACTTGGTTTTGTTAATTGCAGAAAATGAAAGAAGGATTGGATGGCAGGAACATAAATTCTGAGGACTGTTCCAAGTTTACAAATTACACTGATATTAAAAACTGGAAACAGGAAGACATTTATGAGAGTATTCGCGATCGTTTTGTTACTGGTGACTGGTCAAAAGCTGCCAAAAGAAATCAACCCTCTGAAGCTAATACTGAAGATGATGTTTATGGTGACTTTGAAGATTTGGAAACAGGTGAGAAACATGAGAGCCATATGAAAGATGAATCTGACATTGGTGCTATGGAGAAGGAAGACGAGCTTGTGAATGAGGAGCGGAGACTGAAAAAGCTTGCAAAGCGTGCAAAATTTGATGCTCAATATCCTTTTTAATTTGAGGTTTTATAATACTAATTATTATTTATATTTCATTATCATTTTATAGATGTATGATATAGGACAGATTTAGGAAAAACTATCCTATGGTTAATTAACTGAAAACATCACAAAGTCTTAGTCTGAATTAAAAAATTCAAATCTGAACCATGTTACACACTCCCAAAAACATTACAAACTTGGATATTTGACTCAAATAATCCTAATATTACTATTAATTCTAAACTTAAAAAATACTAATTCAATACTAGCTAGGAAAATTAAATAATAAAGACTCCTAAATAAGAATTAGTTAAAAATAAAATAAAAGTAAGGACTCCTAGACACTAACAAACTACTATTCCAACTTTTCCAGGTTGGTTGGAATACAGAAATACCCTTTAGCGCAAAATTCTAAAATCCTCGTTTCTTTGTATTTTTTTCCTTGTCTTCATCAGAGTCTCATGTTTATTGTTTCTTGATCTTCTTCCTTCTAATTGGCTGTGCAAGTGCTTTAGTTTAGTTTTCTAGCACTATTTCGTTCATCATGGTAGCAGGGAATTGTTTTGTGTGACCTTAATTTGGATTTACATATGATGGATCTGACTTAATAGAAGAGGAAGGTGAAGAGGAACAAGGAACCGAATTTCACCGAGAAAAGGCCAGTGAAAGTGGATATATTGAGAAGGCAAGCTTTCTTGATTGTGTTACAGCCAATATGCCCTTGTAAATAATGATGGGTATATGACTTTCTCATGAATGTTATGCTAAACTTTTTCAGTTGAAGGAAGAGATTGAACTTCAGAAACAAAGGAACATTGCTGAACTCAATGACCTTGATGAGGTAACACGGATAGAGATTGAGGGCTTCCAAACAGGAACATATGTAAGATTGGAGGTTCATGATGTTCCTTTCGAGATGGTTGAACATTTTGATCCCTGCCACCCAATTCTAGTTGGAGGAATTGGATTTGGGGAGGAGAATGTTGGATATATGCAGGTTAGAAAATAAGCTCCTTTTCTTCCCCCTTTATACTGCAAACAATCTATTTTTTTCACGTACTACCTCCGTTCCACAAAAAGAGTGTATTATTCTTTTTCACACAGTTTTAAGAAATCATTGGATTGATCTTAATTTAAGTGAAATCTAATATAAATTGACAAGTTTACCCTTTTAAGAAAATTATAATTATAGTGTTAATTCATTTAATATATTTTGGAAATGTGTAAATTATTAAGGGTAATTTTGGAAAAAAAAAGCAATTAATGTGCTCTTGATTTTATAAGCGGACACTTATTATGGAACAAGTTAAAAAGGAATAATGGACTCTTTTTGTGGAACGGAGGTAGTATTTTGTCAAATAGTTTGTTTTTCCTTGTTAGTTTGTTTTTTTCCCTGCTTGTTGATGGAGGAAAGGTTATGTTATGCTGTTCTTACTCAACTAAGAAAATAGTGTGTCAATTTAAGTATCTCCTGAATACTTAAAAACTTGCTGGGAAAATTCCATTTTTTATGACTATTAGAGATATCCAATCACCTAAAATGCTTAAAAAATGACACAAGAAATCAGATGAAATTTATTGCAAGGAATCTTAGTTTATGACAAACTCTTGAAATTGAATTAAGACATAATGAGATGCAGCATACATTAAGTTGATACTTGTTTTCTAGTCTAATGCAGGTTAGAAAATAAAAAGTTCCTTTTCTTCCTCCTTTATACTGCAATCTATTTTTTTACTTTCTGTTCTGCTATTTGTTGGGTTCACCCTCACATCTATTTGATGCTATATTTTGTTAGATAGTTTGTTTTTCCTTGTTTGTTTGTTTTTTCCCTCTTGTCGATGAAGGAAAGGTTATGCCATATGTTCTTACTCTTCAACTAAGAAAATAGTGTCAATTTAAGTACTTTTCCGATACTTAAACTTGCTGGTAAAATTCCATTTTTGATGACTATTAGAGATATCAGATATCCAATCATTTTATAAAATCAGATAAAATTTAGTGCAAGGAATCTTAGTTAATGACAAACTCTTGCAATTGGATTAAGCTAAGACATAATGAGATGCAATATATATTAAGTTGATACCTGTTTTCTAGTCTAATGCAGGTTTTTTGAAGGGTATTCTTTTGTGCTATATGTTCTTATCTTCCCAAACTTTGATTGTTGATATTTTTACTTCCATAGTAAATTCCATGAACTTTCCTTTTCTTTTTTTCCAGGCAAGGTTAAAGCGGCATAGATGGCACAGGAAGGTACTGAAGACTAGGGACCCTATAATTGTGTCTATTGGTTGGAGACGTTACCAGACTACTCCTATCTATGCAATTGAGGATCGCAATGGAAGGCATCGCATGCTTAAGTACACTCCTGAACACATGCATTGTCTTGCCATGTTTTGGGGTCCTCTTGCTCCTCCTCACACGGGGGTGGTTGCTGTCCAGAATTTATCAAACAATCAGGTAACAATTTGTTTCCTTTTTGGTTGACTATTCTTCTCCAGTTTGCATGTTTAGGGGGCAGTTAATGCATTCAACTGAAGGGTAATTATTTTTATTAATAACGAGGCTTATAGTTTTTTTTTTGAGGGGAATAACGAGGCTTATAGTTGGTTATTGGAATTTGAATAAGTTGGCTTCATGTTATGAAGAATCTTTCAAATTTTTAGTATTTTCTGTCTTATAGGAGAATTTGGGATTGAAACCTTCCTTGCCTTAATCTGTATCCACACCACATTTCCAACTTACAACAAGATAAATATTCATCAGTAAGTTAATGGGTTACTTGTCTGCTTCCCAGTAACATCTCAGTCATACAATTGTAAAAAAATTCTAGTTTTTCACCAAACCTTGAGCATACTTGTAAATACAAGTGGTGCTGAGTTGCTAGTGAGACAATATCCCTTGTATCTTGTGTATATGATTAAACAAGTAACAAGTTATAATGGATCAAACTTAAATATAATTGTGAGAAAAAAATAAAGAGTGAAAGAAGTGGAAATATTGACACTAGTAAGATCACATTGAATTTCTAGGTGCGGTTTGTTTTTTTACTGAATTTACTCCATGACTTGAGCATTATTTGAATTAGTTCTATGTTGGCACTTGGAGAAACCCTGTAAGCTTTACCTCATATACATCTCCAAAAATGCAGGAATTTCGATAGGTTTTGCGGATTTATGTCTAAATATGTTTCCAAGTCAAACTCTCTTCCACTGCTTCAGTCATTATGACATTGTTACTTTGCCCATTTTGTTTCCTCCTAATTTTTCAATTTTCTTTCGTGCAAATTGAATAATTGTTTGAATGATCCTAACGGTACTATTTTCTATTCCACCATCTGTGCTAAGAATTTAACTATGTGGAGATTCAAAATATTGTCGAGTAGTTTTCTGGGAAATGCCTCTTGCAAACCTCAATTGAATTTTATACTAGGTGAAGATGGAACTTTATACACTAAACACCAGACTATGAATGAAATCAGTTTGATGAGTTGAAGATGAAAATGTGGGATGCAAACCCACTGTTTCAGAGTTCCATGCAAAAATTACATGAAACTTGGTTTATTCACCTTGAACTATATTGCTTAGTTGGAGGGGATACACATTGCATTAGTATCTGCTTCAATGATTTTCTGGTCCTGTAAATCTAAATTTTATGGTCAGTCTTTGATGCATTGGACATTATTGTTTGACATGTTTTAGGTAATGTCTGCTCACTTTGTTAAATAGTACTTAAAACTGAAGGATTGGCAACATGATATATTCTGGTTGATTTCCAGACTAAGTTTATATATCTCCAGTGTTAGAACTTACCTGTTTGATCAATGCTGAAGAGTCTATTTTCTGCTCACTTTTGTTGTGGTTATGATTCGTTTATTTTTATTTTTTTTAAAGATCTTTCTTAGTCTATTTCCTTTCTGATCTAATTCCAGGCAGCATTTCGAATAACTGCAACAGGAGTTGTACTTGAGTTCAACCATGCAGCAAAAATAATGAAAAAAGTGAAGTTGGTAGGTTACCCATGTAAGATCTTTAAGAAGACTGCACTAATAACAAATATGTTCACTTCAGATCTTGAAGTAGCTAGGTTTGAAGGTGCCGCTGTTCGAACCGTTAGTGGAATTCGAGGGCAAGTCAAAAAGGTAAGTCCACTTCTCTGGTTGGGATTCTTGTATTCATTTCTGCAGTTCTTTCTTTGTCTAGTTGATAGAATCACTTGATCTGACAAATAGGTTGGCAATTCAACTATATACAAAAAAAAGGGTGCATTTCTTGATGTACCTGTCAATCTTTGACAACAAACATAGATCATGTTGTCAGCATTCTTGTTTACATGTGATGCTGTTGTTCAATCAGTATTTATGCAATGGAAGGGTGATTTAATTATTCTTGGTTGATTTTAATGTGGTCAGGCTGCAAAAGAAGAGATTGGCAACCAACCTAAAAAGAAGGGAGGGGCTCCAAGAGAAGGAATTGCCAGGTGCACCTTTGAGGACAGGATTCTGATGAGTGACATTGTCTTTTTGCGTGCATGGACTCAAGTTGAAATTCCTCAGTTCTATAACCCATTGACAACAGCATTGCAACCTCGAAACTTGACCTGGCAAGGGATGAAAACTGTGGCTGAATTAAGGAGGGAAAACAATCTTCCAATTCCTGTCAACAAGGATTCTCTGTACAAGGTTTTATATGATATTTTTTATTTTTTATTTTTACGTTGCCTGTTCTTTTGCCCCACCCTTTTTCGTCTTCCTTTATTCTCACTTCAGATAAAGCTGGCAATTGTATGCTCTTTTTGGTTTATTAATGTTTTTTATTTTTGTTATTGTTTTGACAGCCAATTGAAAGAAAGCCTAGGAAGTTTAACCCATTGGTGATACCCAAGTCACTACAGGAAGCACTCCCATTTGCATCCAAACCAAAGGATATACCCAGTCGCAAACACCCCAATCTTGAGAGTAAAAGAGCTGTTGTCATGGAACCTCGGGAGCGACAACTTGCTACTCTTATTCAACACCTTCAAAGGATTAAAGTTGAGAAGGTATGCACTTGGAACTAGATATTGAATAAGTGAATAATTGATTTCATAGGTTCTTCTGGCATATGTTTTTCTTCTTTAAAATTTAATTAAGTTCTCCAATGTTCAAATTTACTTGTAATTTTTCTAAGTGGTATATGGGCTTTTTACTAACATTCATTGCTGTTTTTCTTGCTTTAACCGGAATAAATGTGAATCATACTCCATTGCTACTATTTTTCTGAACTCTGCTCCTGGTCATGTTCTTGCTCATAGTGATAGTGGAAGCAAATGGGTTCAAACTCATACTTCTCTTCTTCATATACATTGAACCCTAGACAATTAAGGAGAACGAAAGTTCATGCTTAAGTTGCTCTGTGCTTTCCAGTGTTTATCACAAAAAACAAGGGACAAACAAACATGCAATGTGAAATTGTGTATTTTTGCTAGAAGGGAAAAGAATCAAGTGATTATTGCATGTGTATGCAAGTTTCTGCAAAGTCTATTGTGTTTTTGCTACAATTAAAGGCTTCTAGTGGCATTTGTCGAGAGATTTCAACAAACTTCATGCGTGTATATGATTTTGCAGATGAAGAAGCGAAAGCTTAAGGAAGAGCAAAAGAGAAAAGAATATGCAGCAGAGAAAGCCAAGGATGAGGAACTGTCAAGAAAGCGCAGGAGAGAAGAAAGGAGGGACAGATATAGAGTGCAAGACAAATTGAAGAAGAGAAAAATGAGTAATTCATAGGGGTGCTGATGGCCCTAGACAGGAAAGATGCATTAATCTTTTGGTTGTCTGGGTCTCAAAATAGCGCACATTTTGATTAGTGCACTCAGCTTTTAACAACCTCTTCGGGAGATCTTGGTTCCATTCAGCCAACACCAGCTGCACGGCATTTTTGTTAATTTATCAGGAGTCGTGGAAAGTTGTGTCGATGCAATGGCACATTGAGAGTTTATTCAGCAAGTGCTGAAAATGTAAGGCGCTTGGGAGCATTTTAGTTGAGTGAAGTTGCCAATCCAAGTAGGTCACTCCATATAATATTAATCAAAATTTTGAACGGTCGCGTTCCAGTGGGGGGTATGTATAGTAGATTGCCATGGACTTTATACTGAGACTTGTTGTTTTGATTTGCTCGACTCTTGTTTAGAGAAAAAGAGAGAGAAGATACGAGAATGTGACTGTTGCTCTAGGATCAAGTATTTCTGCTTATCAATTTGCTTGTTGCTTTCTCCATCTGTAATATCCCTAGCATTTGTCTTCAGGAATAGCATATGCAGTTGATAAATTTTTTTAATAGGGGTGAACACGGTTCAGTTTGGTATGCTTTGAAGTTT
>CANYLF010027393.1:0-14180 GCA_948193215.1 Bocquillonia castaneifolia
TTTCTCCTTTTTAATAAATTAATTATCTATAATATAATAAAATTTATAATTGAAATAATTGTACACAATTAAAATCACAAAGGACAAAATTTTAAGTAAATTATATTTTTGGGACAAAAGATATAATTGAACAAAAATGTAAAAATATAAAATATAACAAAAACTACAATCATCAATTTGATTGTATAATTAAATTAATTATATTAAATAAATTTTATTTCTAAAAACAATAGAAGTAGGTTATGGCTAAAATAACCGAAAATCACTTATTGTAAAATTTAATAAAAAATAAAAACAATATAAATTTCTTTAATTAAAGGAATTAAATATAATATTTTTTATAAAAAAATAGTAAACTATATCTTTCGGGTGGAAAATATAGTTGAGAAATTATTTCTATTAAAAAATAAGTAAATTGTATCTTTTGGGTGAAAGATACAATTGGACAAAATATAAGTAAAATAATTTAAATTATTGCCACTTCTAAGGTACTAATTTAAATATTTTATTTCTAAATATAACAAAATAAATTATATCTTATCTATAAAAGATATAATTGAAAATTTGAAATAATAAAAGTAACTTATGTCTTTGAATAAAAGATGTAATTGAAAATAATAAAAATAACAATAATAAATTTTCCCTCAAAAGGAAATAATCAAAATTTTAAACATAAATTGCCTTTTTTAAAATAAAAAAATCAAATTAATTTTTAAAACCTTCCTAATTTTTTTTTCTCAAATCATTTTGTCACATTCGAACTACGTGAACTTTGATCCCGTTAAACGGGTACGTAAGCCTTCGGTAATTAAATTCTGAAGTCAAGTCCGTTTTTTCCTAAAATTTCTCAAATCTTTTCTCAAATTCGAACTACGTGAACTTTAATTCCGTCAAACAGGTACGTAGGCCTGACAATTAAATTCTGAAATCAAATCCGCTTTTTCCTAAAATTTTCTCAAAATTATTTTAAATTCAAACTACGAAGACTTTGATCCCGTTAAACGAGTACATAGGCCTTCTGAAATCGAGCCCTGAAGTCAAGTCTAATTTCCCAATTTTCTATTTTCTTAAATTTTCTAAGTTCCAATTTTTCCAATTTTACTAAGTTTCTTAAAATTATCATAAATTATACTTTAAAATCAAGTATAATTATAAAATTTAAATCATAACAATTATATTTTGAAGTCTATTTTCAAATGCTTTATAAAAAATAAAATAAAATATAAATAAATAATTAAAATATAAGCACAACTTAAGTACCAAATTTAGTGTAGGGGTATTATAACCTTTTCTACACATAACCGACTCCAAACCCACAAATTTACAAACCAATTTAAGTGTTCCAATCACACTCACAATAACTGATAACAACTCTTTTTTAAAATAAAAAACCTTCCATATTACTAACTTTTTCATTCTTAAATTTCCACCAAAATTAAAATACCTAAACAATAAGAGACAGTGACATCATTATTTCTTAATACTTTTACAATTGGGCTAAAATGAAGCCAAATAGCATAAACAGATTTATCGGTACTTTGCAATGCCTAATCGCTCTATTAATACCACATTAGAAATCAATTAGCTAAAAGAGTGAATTTAGTGAAACGATAGCTTCAAGCTTTACAATACATAAATTTTCATTTCTCAACTAACACAGCCAAGACACGATAACAATTAACATCTAAGCACGTTCTCCCCTAATCCTTCTGGCTAATTGAATATCCTTTGGCATAATGGTCACTCTCTTAGCATGAATTGCACACAGATTTGTGTCCTCAAATAGACCTACAAGGTAAGCCTCTGCCGCCTCTTGAAGGGCCGCCACCGCTGAGCTCTGGAATCGGAGATCTGTCTTAAAGTCTTGTGCTATCTCACGGACCAGTCGCTGGAAAGGTAGCTTTCGAATCAAGAGCTCCGTGCTCTTCTGGTACTTTCGGATCTCACGCAGCGCCACGGTTCCGGGTCGGAATCTGTGTGGTTTCTTCACTCCTCCTGTCGCCGGAGCAGACTTCCTGGCTGCTTTTGTTGCTAGCTGCTTACGTGGCGCTTTCCCTCCTGTGGATTTTCGGGCTGTTTGCTTGGTTCGGGCCATGGCTAACGGGTTGAATTTTAGATTGTCGTGCTATTTTCAATGGAAATGCAGTGTGCTTTGAAAGCCGAGGGAATGTAGTATATTTATAGGAAACCGTGGAGAGATCTTGGCCGTTGGATATTTTATTTTTTATCAACGGTTACAGTTGAATGTTGGTAAATGAAGGTTCGGATCGATGACGTGGCGAATGTAATTGAAAAAATAAGCGGGAAACGAAACCGTACTGAAATTTTCAAGCCCAGAACCTTATTATCTCAAAGCCCATTTGTATCTTTAAGCCCAATTATGGCCCAACACAGAACCAGACGATCACAATACAAGAACTTGACACCGCGATTTCCGTCCATGGAGCTTCTGCACTTGAGTTGATTTCTTTCTGTTTCTGTGCCGGTCGATTGGTGAGGTTAGTGTTTGGATTTCGTAATCAATTTTATGTTATTTATGTTTAATTACTATTTAGATCTGTAATTTTCTTTAATTATGATGATATGCTTGTGGTATTTGACATTGGGAAGGTTATATTCGTTGGATTATTGCATTTGGATACATCTAATTGGCCTTTTTTTTCCTATTGATAATTTATAATTTGATGTTTATAATTTTAATTTCTGAATATAGGAAATTATAATACTTAGTTGTATTAGTAAAAGATGTCGTCAGCTCAAGATCCGTTTTATATAGTGAAAGAGGAGATTCAAGAATCTGTAAGTTTTCTAGTATAATTTTTTATCTGACTGATTTTCCCTCTTTAATTCTTTTCGTGGTTTTACTCATTGTTATGGTTTTGTGTTGTTTTGGTGGATTTTGTTAGATTGATAAGTTGCAATCTACTTTTCACCATTGGGAACGTACGTCTTCTGATCCGGACGAGCAAATGCATCTCGCGAAGGAGCTGCTTGCTGGTTGTGAGAGCATTGAGTGGCAGGTCCTACTAGGATGTCTCATTTTGTAAATTAAACAGTTTGATTTGCCAAATGCAACTGCTGAAGACTTCCTTTCATGATAGGAAGGTGGATGAACTAGACAAAGCGATTAGTGTAGCAGCTAGAGATCCTTCTTGGTATGGCATTGATGAAGTAGAGCTTGAAAAACGAAGGAGATTGACTAGCACTGCTCGCGTTCAGGTATCATTTGAGTTGTGATCCTTGTTATCGAATTTTAATTTATTAAATTGGCATAAAAGACTTGTCCGTGAGCTGAATGTCCTGAATTGTTAGTCTAAGGTTAATTTTTAGCTGTGTTTTGGATTTAGTATTTGGATTCCCTGAAGGATTGCATGGTTTTGTCAGGTAGGAAATGTGAAGAAAGCAATGGTAACTGGAAAGGAGGTGAATGGTAATGGGACTACTAGAATGAATAAGATGCCCAGAGAGTTAATGAGGCTGCAAAACTCTCATCAGACCAATAAATCCAACCCTTATACTCAAGATAATGATGATTTTATACAATCAGAATCAGATAGACATATGCTTCTTATAAAGTAAATTGTTCTTCTGCTCTCTTTATGCTTGTGCACTTTTTTCATGTCGGCGGTAATGCTTTGATATATATCTATTTGTATTACCAGTCACTCAGTCGGTTTGTTTTTGTAAGACTTAGCATTTGAGTGGGGGGCCTTGGTTAAAGAAACTGTATGAATACTTGTTTATATGCGAATGTGAAGCTTTTTGAGGTTTCAGATAAAATTACTGATTCTCTTTTGGGGCTTGTCTTTTAGATTTTTACTGATCAAAACTCAACTTTCTGGAAGTGAAATCATTTATCCTTTTGGATATATATAAGTTGGCTTAATAGAACCTTTGGTGATTGTTCGCCAATTGATTTTTGGTGCATAGCCATAAATGTGATATTTTGATTATCTTGACTCTTACTGGGTCCTCGTTATAACTTAAATGCATGGGAATAAAATGGCAGCTTTTGAAAATTTTTATTGTTGCCAGTAGCTTCTCTCCCACTATCAGGCTTAATCTTTTGCTTTATAAATTTTTTTGGACTGGTGTAGAGCTATAGTTAGTGGGTAAGACAGATTGTGATGAGTTCTGCATTGTGGCAAACATAAGGATTGTGTTAGTGCTACATAAGCATCCGCTGGATAAGTCTTTTATTTTCCATCATGCTTGCTGTTCGCCCTCTCTCCAATATGCTGATGACAATTGTTGATGATTGCAGGCAACAGGATGAGGAGTTGGATGAACTTAGTGCAAGTGTAGAGCGAATTGGAGGTGTTGGCCTTACCATACATGAAGAACTCCTTGCACAGGTTTGATTTTATTGGTTGCTCCTTGTAAATTATCTTCCCGAATCCCTTTTTTCATAAAACTTGCACAAAGTTATTAGGGCCTTGTTTTCTTTTGGAGCATTTGCTGTTCGAGTCGAAGTGATCTGCATAACTGATACTGGTTTTGTTCAATTTTAAGTGCTAAAACCTCAACATTTTGGTTCTTCAAGAAAAGATTATAGATGATTTGGGTATGGAAATGGACAGTACATCAAATCGTCTTGATTTTGTTCAGGTGACTAGCTATTTGTTGCTACTTGTAAAAGAGTACTTGTCTTCTTTTCTTCTTTAGATGACAAGAAGTGTTCTCATTTGTTACTTGCAGAAAAAAGTGGCAATGGTCATGAAGAAGGCTGGAGCAAAGGGGCAGATTATAATGATTGTATGTTTAATAATTTTGTTCATTATCTTATTTGTTTTGGTCTTCCTCACTTAATCTATAGATTTATCAGCATGGTTGCTACATAAAAGCATACATGCAATGAGAAATAGAAAAGAATTGATTGGCATGAGCTGCTTACATTGAGGACAGGCCAAGGATATACTAAAACCAAAGTAAGATTATGCTCAATGGAAGGTTTTAATGGCTTATGAACTTTATCGTCATTGGATTTTCCAGAAGTTTGAGCTATAAGTATCATGTAAGACAGGTCGATAGAGTAATTATATGTTTATTTCATCTTCAAATGTGATGTTTGTAATTTTTGTTCATGTCTAGATTATGTTATAGATCTTTGCATTACGTTGTGCACATAGTGGACAAATGTCAAAGGTTTTCCCCCCTTCTTTTGTTCATTATGTTTTATACTATTTGGATTGTGATATCAAATATTCTTTTAATTCGGTTTCTTTTGCTGTCACCCTCACCTTCTACATATCTGTAACTGCTTTTGTTCACTGCAACAACTCATTGTTTTGCACCTCTGCATTACATGTTGCAGAAAATGTAAAGGAAATATCAGATGTAAAGAATTAATACACAAAAAATGAATTGGTTTCAAAAAGTGTAATTTGAATCAATACTTGGGAATAGGGCAAGTTTTAACCAATATTTTTGTGCATGACTTTTGATGCATTTCTAGGTATCTGGACACCCGTACAACCCCATGTATGGTAAAGCTTTGAGCAGAAGAGGCAATAAACTTGGCGCAAATTTCATTTTTCTTGTGGGTTGAAGTAGAATAAATAACCAGTTTGTGCTTTAGTTTTGGTTGAAATAGAATGTAGATTCATCTATCAGGTGAATATTTCATCTGGGCAATGCAATCTCTATTTCATCACTCTGGTAAATTATGGTCAAAATCACATAAATTGTTGGAGAACACCGAAATATGAAAGGAGATGACCTTTGAGGAGATTATTTTAAATGCTAAAACTTAAATCCCATTATAGCATATTAAAAATTGAACCAGACTGTTAAAAATAAAAAACATCCCCACTCATTCATTTAAAAACCGTGAGAGGATCAAATCAAATAATCCAATAATGAGAAGTAGTCGACCCAGCCATAATATAAAATATTAACAGTAATACTATTATTATTCAGAACAATACACCATCCTCATAAGAACTTTCCATTTTTCATTTCTCTGACCAAACCAAACATTAAAAAAAAAAAAAAAAGAACGTCTTTGTATAATATACATACTACTACTATTCAAATACTAATAAATAAAGAACTAACCTTGACCTTCTCAAACAGTCGTCCATATTCTATTTCGCGGGAAGCGAAGCGAGCAACCATTTATTTCTTCTTCATCAAGGCATATTATAATATAATAAGCATTTCTCATTTCTTCTTTCGATCCATTCTTCATTTCTTCACATAAATCACTATCCGATCACAACAACAACAACAACAATAATAATAATAATAATAATGGTATTGCCCTTATTAAAACTGGGAATATTAGCCCTTAAAACCCTAAGCAAACCAGTGGCTAGCAAGCTTAAGCAACAAGCTGCTTTCCATCCTAAGTTCCGTCAATTTATCGTCAACATTGCTCAGGTTTTTCCTTGTTCTTTCTTAATTTCAATTTTTAATTATTTATATATAATAATAATAATAATTATGAATAACAATTGCACAGGCAAATCATAGATTGACAACACGAATGCAAAGGAGTATATATAGTCATTCGACAGATGTCGAGATTCGGCCTTTAAATGAAGAGAAAGCTGTTCAAGCTGCTGTTGATCTCATCGGTGAACTCTTTGTTTTCACTGTAATTTTCCTTTTCTCTTCTTCTTCTTTCTTTTTTTTAAAAAAAAATTATTATTAACTGTTTTAATGAGATTAATTGTAATTAGATTATTGAATTAGGGTTTTACCTGGGTAATTACCTATTTGTGTAGGTGGCAGGAGCTGTTGTGATCTTTGAGGTGCAAAGAAGTGCTAAATCAGAAGCCAGAAAAGAGGAAATGCGCCGCCAAGAACTGGAGGTATCAATTGCTACTATTTTACCATTTTTTTTTAATTCACTTTGTTTATTTATTTTTGGCACTACCATTGACCGACAGCAGAGTAACAATTTGAGTAGCCTTTGTTTACGCAAATTTATTTTGACAGCCTTCTTGAAACGTCATTAGAGATGCTAAATTGTAAATTTATGCTGGGTATTTTGTCAAATTTTTTGGATATTTTTGGATTAAATCAAGAAATATACAGGTCCTTACCCATCCACATTAAAACGAAATTAGGATCAGGGAATTCTTGTAATGTGTTTCCAGAGGCATTAGAAACATATGGTATCATCAACTGTTGTGCTTTTCCTAATGCATTAAGGAATGGGCAGTGCTAAAGCACGGCTAACTAGGAATGGTTCAGATTTGGTTGTCTTGGTGAGGACTGTAATTTGAAAGCTTGAAATCTGTCATTGTAGTTTTTTCTTGGGTATGGGTTTAACAAAATATGAACTGCTGAATTTTCATTTCTTTTTGAACTTTGAAGGAATACTTGATTAATCATTGAATAATATGTTTCTAATTGTTTGTTTAATGGGGATACTTGATGATCATAATTGTGTTCATTTGCTTGCTACTATCCCTTTTTTATGGATCAATTGTCTTCAGGCAATGAGGGTCCGGGATGAAGAATTAGCCAAAGAAGTGGAAACTCTTAAGCAGAAACTTAATGAAATCGAACAGCTTGCCAAGGGACGAGGACTTAGTGGTATGTTCAACTTCAAACATACTAACGCAGAAGGAGGAAAGGTGGTAAAACCAGCTTAATCTACCCATCAATTCATCAACAAAACAAAATCTGGTATCCTGGTTACACAATTTTGTATTCTTCGAAGAGTTCCATTCTCAACACATGGAACTTCTTTTTGATTCTTTTCCCCTCAGTTATCTGATTGAATGCCGGCTTTAACAATTTCATTCATAAACAATTACTGCTAAAATTCTAAGATTTGGCATGTAGGAATAAAATGAAAGAGGGAGATGTATAGATGGTGATATATTGAAATACAAATAGGGAAAGCTTAAATGCCACTTATTATCACAATGATGGAAGACCGTACTTGCTGAAGTGTGTAACATGTTAAATGTATAGAATGCCTGTAGCTTGCTATTTGGCAATACAAGCCTGTTTCTCAATGCTCTTACATACTTCCCTTGCAAATGCAACATTTGTATTGTTCATGTGTCTGCCTATCTCCATTTCCGTCCAATTTATTTACATTCAAACAATTGTGTTGGCATGTGCCAAACGCAATTTCATGTACTCATTCCACTCTATGTGCCTTCATCATAATTTTGCTTGTCCTGTTGGATTCTTTCATTTTATTAGAGTTAAATCTGCTACTTATCTGATCTTTCTAAGAAATTTTTTATCGAATGAACTCTTCCAGAGTAGCAGTGACATAGCATGCTAGTAGAGCCAATTGTAGCATGTTTAGTGTTTTGGATTTGAATTTTGATATCATTAATTTTGATAAAAAAAATTATTTCTAAGCTTTCTAATGCTTTTGAACTTCTATCTCTATGTTAGGATTTCATCTGAGGTTGATGCTGTTAGCTATTCTAATGCCCAATATGAACCTCTTTAATGTTAGTAACTTGAAAGTTTTAGCATTAGTTGTGAACTAAAGTCATAATAGAATTTTGTCATATATGTAGATTCTTGAGATTCTCATTGTGCTCTTTCTTACCAGAGTCTAATGCTGAATTAGCATATGAGAGTTTGCCTATTCTTTTTCAAGGCTTGAGTCTTCACTCTTTAGATTACCACTTCTCATGGAAATCAAATTTTTAGTTCATTTAGATTTTTGTGATGTAATGAACTTCTTTGTTTAAGCCGAGTGGATTGCGAACAATTAAATAAAGCTTATGCTCTAGGAAAGAGGAATTCGAAGTGTTTTTTTTTTCTTTTTCTTATTTGCAGAAAAGGGCTGTCATCTAGTCTGGATTTGTGAGGATAATGCTCATAATTGTTCTTTGGTCGAGCAGGAGAAAAGCTGTTGTTTGACAAGTCATTGTCTTCTTTTTTTTTTTTCCTTTTTTTTTTGGTGCAAGAAGATTTTTTATTTCCTTTTTCTACTTTCTCAATCTAAAGTGGGTTAACCGGTTAAGCTTTCTAATCAAATAAATCAAACCATCCTTGCTGATCCTTATATCCTTTTTGCCCGATAAAAGGATTGCAAGGGTCACCAACATGGATTAAGGTGTGATCTAGACCATATTCCTTGCATTATCTCTCTTTGCTGCTTTAATTAAGCCCTCAATCATTAATCAGATCAAATACTTAATGCGATTTCTGATATTCTCTCTTGATAAAGAATTCAAGAACTTTAGTCAACATAAATTCGTCCGTACCACAAACAGCATATATTAGTATGAAGTTTTTTCTTATTTTTCTTATGGTGATGAATTATGAAGTTAATGTGTGTATTATTTTGGATAAAACATCTACATCTATATCCATTGGACCGACCTGAATTATTGACATAAGATGCTGATTGTCTAAAATAGCCAGTAAACAATGTGTGCGAGCACCTAAATAAAGTTCTACTGTCTAGAATGGGCATCAAAGATAGGAATCTTATGTGCCATAGTGGACTTGCCCTTTATGCCTTTCTTCGCCAACTTATCATCCCAAAAATTAAATTACGTGTGTGGATTTACATTTTCAAATAGTAGTGGTACATAACATTATGGAAGAAGGATTAGGTTGCCCCGACAATTGACTACTAATAAAGTCTGGCCTCTCAACGTAGAAATTTTTTTGGGTTTTATCAATAGTTGTCTCGTTATGGTAGTCGATATGATGTGTGTGTTAAAAGATGTTGATAAGATCATTTCAATGAGTGCCAATCTTACTTATTGAGGATGGGGATGTGGTACCAAGTACCAACACGAGTGATAAAAAGCTCCTACTTGCATATCACAAGTCATAAAAAAAAAATACTAATAACAAACGAAATTAAAAATATTTAAATAGGATCTGCCTATTTAACTCACAAAATTCATCAATTTAACTTAATGTACAAAAATTCATATATATTTTTTGCGTGTCAATGAAATTTTGGTCTTTTATGTATTGATGGATAATTGATATTCATATGATATGTTGTGCTTTTATTTATAAGTCAATATTATCGATCTTTTTTCGGTTCAAATTAATAGTTCTTGATGGAATTGGGTTCTTCATTTCGAGTCTTCAGTCCTCTTAGTGGGCCCTGCAAGACAAGATGAGGGTCAGAGTACGGTGGGACTGGGTGGTCCCGCTTGCACTCCGACGCTTAAGTCAGTATTCATGAGAATATAGAGAGAAAATGAGAGAGAGATATAGTAGAGTGGTATTGAATTACCTTTTAAGTGAGGAATAATATATATTTATAGGGACCCCTCACTAGGGTTCCCTAATGTCTTCTCATGATATTACTAAAATACCCTATTACTTTAGGCTAGTTCATCAGGAAGGGAGGATATTCATTGAAGCTGGAAGAGTGTTATTGCATCTGAAATCCCAATGCACTAAGAGGGGGGGGGGGGGGGGTGGAGAATCAGTGTATAATTAAAAATTTAATGCTAAACAATATGATCAATCACAACACAAAGAATTATAGTGGTTCGGACACAACAAGTCCTACATCCACTCCCCAACCCACAATTGGGTGTTCCACTATCAATTAAGATGTTTACAAGAGTTTAGGATAACTCTAAACCTTACAAGGTGGTTTTTCTCAAGGTTCAACCCATTAAAACCTATCCTAAGTGTTTCTCTCTCTAGAAACCCTTGATCCAAGTGTTTTTATCTTAGGACAACACTTAAACCTTTCCACAAAACAATTCCTAAACCTCACTCACCACTAGGATGAAATTACAAGGAATTACAAGAGCTCACAAGGCTTAATTGGATCAACAAATAACGGTATTAAGAGAAAATTAAGGCTTACAACTCAATTGAAGTAATTTGCTATTAATTGAAAGTTTGAGAGATGTTGATTACATTTAATATGAGTTTCAAACTTGCATATAAACCCCCAGATGATTTCTTGACCGTTTGAGAGCATTAAATGCAAAACTAATCATTTTTCTCTTTTCTCTCTCTGTCAGCTCGAAGTATTAAATGCAGCTGACCAGCTAACAACGATCGTTGTGAGCTAACAACGATCTCGTTGTTATTTGTAATGAGCTCGTTGTCAAACATCTATGGTCGTTGTCAATCTTACAACGAGCTCGTTGTTGAGCTCATTGTCCATTTGCTTTGCTCGTGGAACTTGCTGCTTCTTAAGTCCAAAAGCCCTACGAGTTCATTGTTAAACATACCACGATCATTGTCCAATCACAACGAGCTCGTTGTAAACCTTCTTTGCTCGTGGGATGTACTGCTTCTCAAATGCTTAAGCCTTAACGTAACAACAATCATTGTTGGTTCAACAATGATCGTTGCTTAAAGCAATGATCTCGTTGTTTAACCAACAACGATCGTTCTAAAAGAGAAACTTTAAAAACTTATCTGAAATAGATTAAAAACACAAGTTTATGTTAATGGCTTGGACTTAGGTTGATATCAACATCAAAACAAGGGTTAGTTGCCTAATAAGGTCAACAATCTCCCCCTTTTTGATGTTGACAAACCTAAGTCCATTTTGAGGAAGTTTTAAGGTAAAATGCTCAAAGACTCCCCCTCAACAGATGCATCCTCAAAAATATTGAGATTCAGATAAACTTGTTAAAACAACGAAGCATCAGATAAACAAAGTATCAGATAATAAACAAAGTAAGGTCATATAGGTTTCTCCCCCTTTGTCAACAGGAAAAAGGGAAGAGAGAATGTGTCAAGCAGAAAACAAGCATCATAAAGCCCGAAAATGAAAATGCAAATGTAAGTATGAAAAAGAGATGGAAGTCTAAGGTTGGGGCAAATGAGGAGAAGTAGGGGCATCAGATGGCAGAGGCGGCCAGATCATGTCGTCTGTGATCCCATGGTACTGCTGAATATAAGTGACTCGCTGCTCCATTCGATCGAGATGCCGGTCGATCCTATCAATACCACTGTCAAGTCGGTCACCTAGAGCAGAAACCTCACCAACCACCTGAGTGCTTATACGCTCCATAAATGTTGTCATCTGCTGATACATCTGAGTAAAATCTAAGTCAGCGGCGCCTGTCTCTGTCCTAGGTCTGGTCCTTCGGGTATAGGTCTGAGCAAAAGGAGGAATAGGTAGAGGAGCCCTCTGAGAACTCTGACCAGGACCAGAAGACATAGCCTGAGCAGCAGCAGCAGCAGTCTTAACCCTAAACTCCTCTAAGCCAGCATCAATCTAGGCATCGAGTTCAGCATCATCATCATTAGAGGATGGGTCATGAGGAGCAGCAGCTGGTGTGGCTGATGATGGTACAGAGGCAGAGGCAGAAGCAGAAGAGACCTCATGTGAATAGATCCATCTTCCTCCGGTGTTGAAGAAAACTTTACTATTCCAGATCAAATTCAGGCCAAGTAGAGTCTCCTGTGGTGATAGATCATCGCGAGGTCGATCAGAGCCATTCGGGCAGAAAACTCCAAGTCTCTTGGCTAACAAAGTCACATATCCCCTAATATTTACACTACCCTTACTGTAGTAGGGAATCTCATCCAAGCAGATCTGAAAAAAATGTTCAACTTGAACAGGTTGCCTCCGCTAGAAGCAAAACAGAAGAAAGAGCTCTTTATTGTTGATTTTTTCATTGCTTTTCCCCTGAGATAAAATGGAGTAAGAAAGAAACCTTTGCAAGTACCAATGTAGACTACTCATAACCAGAGACACAACAATATTGCCTTCCGCAAAGGCACCTGTAGTAATCAACTTTCAAAAGTTCATCTTATCATGCATATTGAATCTAGGAGCAACACATACATGACCAGCAGTCTTAAAACCCATGGCAGCATCAAACTCGGCAGGAGTCAAAGTGTATCGGATCCCCATAAGTGTAAAAGAACAACTATACTTCGGTTGCTCAGGGGTGTCAACAGTCAAATTCAAAGAATACGAAGCTAAGAGTTGCTTTACCAAAGAAGGATATGTGGGTCTAGACTCAAAAGAAATATCAGATAATCCCAAAAACCTTAAAGCTTCATTCATTTTATCATCTAGGCCTAGGGTTCGAAGAGTGTCCCTACACATATACCGTGACTGTTCAAATGTTCATTTCCCGAGTTTATTAAGGCGTACCTGCAATGCCTGTGCTTCAGGAGAGAGAGGAGCAGATGCCTGTGGTCTGAGCCTCTGTATATTGTCAGAGGGGTGAGAAGCAGCCCTAGGAGGAGGATTTCTGTTGATTTCTCTATCTTCTTCCAATTCTTTAATTTGTACTGCCCTTCTAGTACTTTTTCTACCTCCAACCATTGTTAAAAATGCAAAGGAAAGGCCAATTGCAGAGGAAAAGGGAAGAAAATGAAAATTTGAAAAAATCCCAATTTGAAAACCTGAGCAACGATTAGGGATTAAAAGCCCTAATTTGATGTTAAAACTTGTAAATGTGTGTTTTAAAGGTGTTTGGGGGCTTGAAAACGATCAAAAATGTTTGAAAAACAGGTGGAAATGAAGATTTGATAAGTTTCTTAGTGAGAGAGAACGAGAGAATAAAGAGAGAAAAGTGATCGTGCAACTGTTGCAATCGTGGTTAAAACAGGTGAAAATGTAGGGACAACGATCATTGCTGTCCAACAACGAATTCGTTGTTAATTAACAATGATCGTTGTAAATTTTACAACGAGTTCGTGGATCTTACTGTAAGTTAAGGACATTTGGCATTTCACAATGAAAACGTTATTGTGTTCACAATGATCGTTGCTGTCATAACGATCGTGGCTTCAATGACAACGAGCTCGTTGTGAGGATAAAAACGACCAAAAATTTTAAAGGTTGAAGTAAAAAATCCATAGAAGAATTTTAATATGAAATACCCTTTAAAAAATGTGTAAAAATGCATAAGTTTTGGGCATGAATGCTTATAGAGGATGCTTGAAGGTTGATATGTTAATTCAAAGCCTTATGAATATAGTATAGATTGACTTTATATTCACAAAAAAGACTTTGATTTGATCAATAAAGCAACTACACATATCAAAGACAATCATAATACATCAAAACATGTATATGTAGCAAGGCAAGAAGCATATAGTATATGTCATTCTACAAGCACAAATGAGCATGCCAAAGCAATCATTAAACATATAAAACTCATAGATAATACACACCAAAGTATGATAAGAGAAAAATGCTTATGAAGAAAGCAAAGATGCACCATCAATCATGCCTAGTTCCCACTTAATGAAGTTCATACGATCCTCATTAAGGGGTTTGGTAAAAATATCCG
>CANYLF010027559.1:0-15446 GCA_948193215.1 Bocquillonia castaneifolia
GTTACCTTTCCTTTAACCTCTCTTTTAGATAATTTAACTTATTAAAATTGATTATGATGTGTGATGATATGGAATTGGTTAACTTGTGATTTGTGAGCTGAATTGAGAAATTGTGATGTGTTTTGAGTTCAATTGATTGTGATTGTGTTCGAAATGGGCATGGATTGACTCGGGAAAAAAGGATTGTGTGTTTCTGGTAAGCTGAGCAGATGGGATAGTTGCCTGTCGAGGGATGGCGAGACTGAGCCGGTGGGATAGTCTCATCGGTCACCACCTATTTATATTTATGAATGATTAAGAAAATGATTTGGTGAGGATTTAGTGAGGATGAGTAATCCACCCGGTTTTGTGATTGAGTTTGTGTATTTTGATAATTCTTGTGTGATTGGTTGAGTTGGTATTTTATGTTGCATAAAGTGCTAGTTTACATACATTACCTTGATGTAAGTTTGAATAACTTATATTTAAGGTGATTGATGATATGATTTAAAAATGTGGTATTGTTGAATTTATTGTGAATTGGTGAGAAGTTGAATGAATTGAGATGGTAGTAATTTGGATGAGATTTTGATTGACTGAGAAATAAAAATAAAATTATTATGAATTGATTAGAATTATGAAATGATGGAAAAGTACTTATGATATGGAATTGTTTATTGGGTTGAAAAATTTGGAATTGGTTGAATCTGAATTTATTGTGAATTAATTATGTGATAATTATAGTATGATATGCTATGTTGTAAATTTATTTGTGATGTTGAGTGTTTTTATATATATTCTGATAGTTAATATAAACTGGCATATTATGTCAGTAATTGAGGAAGTCTAAGAAAATGACTTCAAATAGTAAGTTGATTATATGTAATTTTATATTTGCTTATTTTCTCACTGAGCATCAAGCTCACTATTTTCCTCAATAATCCAGTGTTATAGGAAAATCAAATAGGAAGGGAAGGCTTATTTTGGTAGAGCTCCATATGGCTGGACTCCAGCGATCTTAGGGGAAAGCATTTTCTTATTATTAATATTACTTAAATTTTAATTAATAAAGAGTAAAAATAAGTTAAAGATTATTATACTATTTTTATATGAAAGTTTATTATATGATTAAGTAAATATTTTTAGTAAGAATATATTAAGTATACGTATAAATAGTGTAAAAAGGTGAGGTGTTACAGTTGTATTCCATTTCTTGTTAGGTGAAATGAATCTTTTTTTTTATTTTTGTCCAAAAAAAATCGTGAGACTAAAATTAAAAGCAAAGGAAAATTTATATCTTATTTTAGAAATCATGATTTTTAAATAGAATGGTATATTTCATTTTAAGACTTTATTTGGTTCAATTCTAATGAAAAAAATTAATCTCATTAACAAATAAATTTTTATGTTTAGTATACTAAATTAAAAATATATAACTCAATATAGTATTTTTGTCATGGTAAAAATTTTAGCTCCAACGGTAAGACATTTATTTTAAAATTCTATCAAATTTTGATAGAATTTGATCTAATTATAATTAATTTTATGAATTTAAAAAATAAATTTTAAATGAACTTTAATTTAAACTAAAACACAAGTTTTAGATTTACTAAATCTTTTGAAATTTTATGAATGAATATACCAAATATAATATAAAAGCTCAGAGAAAATATATATGTTTTAATATATTATAATTTTCCCTTATATGTTTATATTTTAATGAAATTTTTAGTGGGGATAAATTTAAAAAATATACAAAATTTTTACTCCCATAATATAAATATAAAAAATATTGAGACGTTATAATATAAAAGAAAAACAAAATTGCAAGCGTCAATTAGGGATGACAATGAGGCGGGTTGGGACCGGATTTTGCCTAACCCGTACCCGTCCCGAACTATTATTATGTATACCCGACTCTGTCATGAACCCGAGTGGGTTATAATATTTCTTCTCCTAACCCATCCAATTATAAAATTAAAATTTGCCGACCCAACCCTCCCCGAACCAAGCAGGTTATATGATATTTTTATATTTTATTTTTAATTAATAGTATTTTTTGTAATATATACATGTATATATAATGAATATATATACATAAATGGAACAGGTCAAATTTAAATTACTCGCATTTTCTTATGTGGAGCGGGTTCAGGGCGGATAATGGGACGGGGCATATAACTACCGATCCCGGTTAATACTCGTCAATAAGTCCTTCGGATATACCTATTACCCGCTCTGAACCCAATCAAATGTTGAGAGTGACAGATGCAGAACTTTTAGTTAAAGGGGTCAAATTAAAATAGTAATATAGATTATTATTAAAATATTTTGTTAAAATCATCCATTAGATACGCAATTTTTCATTCTCATTCTACTTCAAAATAGATTCCCATTTCTTACTTCGTTCCTAATAAGCTGTAGCTGCCAAGGAACTCTTTATTCGATACATTTTTTGGTCAACCAACATCAAATTGCTTATTGCCTAACGAAATCATTGTCCAAAAATCATTTTCAATGGTCAATTGACAAGTTGAATGTTATTCCTAGGAGGGTGATAGGGATAAGTTTAAGCTAGCTAATTAGGTTATTATATTTAAGCTCTTGTATACTTCATTTACACTTATCTCTCTCATTTTATCCAGAAAAATCACTACCCATCATGTATCAAGGCCCTTAAAATGTTCAGTAATTTCTTAGAGAAAATAAGAAAGTTGTTGGAATAAGAAAAGTATAATTAATAATCATAGATCTTGTTGAATTACTGGTCAAATCTTGCTTAGGAGTAGGACAAATAGAAATAACTAAACTTGTTGAATCCATTTTAATATGTATTTGTTGTTAAAGGTTATAGTTTCTGATTTTTGGGAAACAGAAGCAGATGTCGAATTTAATAATACAATTGAAAAGGTTGTTTATTAACTTTTCGCAGGCGGTCCAAGTTGATAATAAATTCTCATATATATTTTCTGTTAAAAGTTTTAAACTCCAATTATTTCGAAAAGGAAGCACATGTGAGATTAAAATAATGTATAGATGACATTGTTAATTAAATCTGGACACGCTATCAATTTCTTGCATGGAAACAAGTTGTACGTTGTTCTCAAAGGCGGCTCAATGACACTGGCTAGGGTGTGCAAAAACCGAATCAGACAGAACGGAATTGTGAAAAATGGTTTGGTTTATTTGGTCATTCGGTTTGGTTCGATTTTAAATTTTAAAAATTATGGTTTTCAATTTTCGGTTCAATTTCTTTATTTGAAAAACCGAACCAACTGAAAAACCGAAGTTTATTTTAAATATTTTATTTTTTTTAATTTGTAGTTATTTTACATATGTTTTATATAATTTTATATTGTATATGTATATTTTATATTTATAAACATGTTTTTGAATTTTTTTATAAATAAAAAATATATTAAATTATATTAAATTATTAATTTACCAAAGCATGTAATTGATTTGATTTTAGCTATTAATTTACCAAATAATAATTACTTATAATTGTTTTTAGTTATTTTCATACAAAACATGCATTTATTGGTGATTTGTTAAGTTGAAATCCTAAACATACATCTAAAAATCACAAATCAATTTAAAAGGAATTTAACAATGCTCTAGTGGGCATAAATACGTCCTAGAACCCATTGGAATTGCCCAATCGGGCTCAAAATCATTGAAATTGGTTAAACGGGTCTTTAGGCTTGTTGGGCGCCTTTATACAGAGGCTTGCACCTCTAGGGTTTCATGGTGTGCCTCATTGATAAGGCGTGTGGCTCTTCATAGAGGCATGCGCTACTTTTGGTAGGCGTGCTCTTATGCTGATTTCAAGATCCCGATGAACAGTCATCCAGATCTGATTAAACCTACAAAACTTGATTCAAAACAACCTAAAATAAAACCAAACTTTCTAGAATAATTCATAACAATAATTAACACAAATTCATGGCATAAAGAGAAAAGAAATCAATCAGAATATGAAAATAGGATCCAAGAATGCGATTAGTGAGTTGGAATGATTTAATCAAATCTGGTGATTAATCATTCATTCCTGCCATCAATAATCATCCATAAACTCCAAAAATCATACAAAAATAAAGAATTAATTGGAAAGGGCCTAGAGGGTTCACCCACCTTGACAACCCGTCTCTGTACAACATGCCTCCATGGAGGATCAATAGTGACGCCCTATGAAAAATAATGATGCCAGAAATAGAAGCTGGGGGCAAAATAGAAAAGGCTATGAAAAAGTATTACCATGTCTCCAACCTCTCCTGGCAAAGGTCCCAACTGATGAGAGGCACAATAAGAGCTGTAAGAAGTAGAACAGAGAAGCAATTCCTGAGCTGGTTGTCCGACTAGCGATATCTCAAGAATCTCCCTTCGAAGCATGTGAGCCTATAGATAGAACTAAGAAGATCTCTAGGAGGATAACGTCTACCCTTCATGAAACAGCTCCATACTCGCTCCCCCTAGGTACTAGACTTGGAGACAGGGACCTTTCATCAGAATGTGCAACCGCGTGATCATCTTTGAACCAACAACATAATCTAGATGAGTGCTACCAGGGCCTAACCAAGATCTATGGATCTACAGAAAAGTAAACCAAGGTAAGGGGGTGTTTGATAACCCAACTTATTACTTAAATTAAAATTTTCAGCACTTATTTACATTAAGTCATATTTGACAACACAACTTAATGTCAACTTAACTTAATTAGTTAAGTCAAAAACCACTTAAAATAATAAGTTAAAACTTTTGACTTAAAATTTCTACTGAAAATTATCAATAGTTGTTATTCAAAATTTTTTTTGCAAAAATAGTTTATATAAACTTATTTTATCATTAATAAATCAAAAAATCTTTTTATTTACATTTATACTCTTTATTTGACTTATAATTTTATTGACTTTTATACCCTTATATATGGTTATAATTAGTTTCTCAAATTACTTATAATTTAAATTGTGTATTTTTAATGATTATAATTAAAAAAATAAAATTTTAAAATTAGTTAATGAATATATCAATATTTTCAATGATTAAAGTTATCAAACAGATTAGTAAATTCAGCACTTAAAATTTTCAACACTTACAATATTCAGCACTTAAAATTTAGTGCTTAATTTTTCAGCACTTAATTTTCAGTTTTATCAAACACCACCTAAGACTTCTAACCCTGCTTTTTAGTACTAATGAATTTGTTTCATTACCATGTCAAGCTGTAGAGTGTTCAGCCACCTCTTGTAGAAGTCCAAGCTCACAGACTGTGTAGGTAGCCTATTGTGAGGCCACCGAGATAGCACCGAAAATGCATCCCTATTGGAGGGATTGAACCCATCAATGAAGTTGAGCTCAAGGGCCCAAATCTGCACCAATAAGAAAGAAGTCAGTGATCAGAAAAGAAACAAGAGCCAAAACAATCCCTAGTGATAATACCTGAACAACCGGCCAGAATCCATAAAGTTTCTTCGATTCTCCGCATACCGTGTCCATACAAGAATATAGATAAGAGAGAGAAGTAGTTCCCCATTTGTAATTAATAGCCTAATTCAGGTCTATCAGATGATAGAGGAAATGAAAACTTGGCGAGCTATTGGCATTACAGAATAGAATGGTCCCTAGCAAATAGAAAAGGAAACACTAAGCTCACTGATCTGGATCCTCATAATCCTCAAGTGGAGCATCTTCATAAATCATACAAAACTCCTCATACTTCAGGCTGCGAGAACTCTTGCGCGGTGAAAGTGTCCTAAACAAAGCTCTGAAGTATTGATCCTTGACTGCATAATCGACTATCTCATATATAGATGTGTCGAAGGGGACGACACTACCACAATAAGGAACCTCAATAATAGCAGCAAAATCGATAGGAGTGCTAGTGTGCTCACTAATAGGAAAATGAAAAGTTTGAGTGGTATCAAACCATCTCTCCATCAGAGCTCCGAGGGAGCTACGATCGCTCCGACAACTGCCGCCTTCCTCTGAAACAAACAGAAGCACCCTCATAAAGATCCCAAAGCCGGCTTTCTCTACTCTGGCCTTAACTTCAGTCGGAAGCTTCTCATACCACCGTCTAGCACCCAGAAAATTCCTAGTGGTGGTGAATATGACAACATTACACTACAAGACATATTTGAGCTAAGTTAAGTTTATTGATCCTAAATTCATACATCAGGGCACAATCATGCATTTATAGTCATCTATCATCACATTTAGAGGATATAGACAGTCAAAGAAAGCTTTAAAAAAGTCAAAAATATGGATCAAGCGCAACGAGGAGGTTGTGCACCTCAACCTAGAAGCACACATCTCTAGGAAGAGGCACACCTCTTCCTGAAGGCGCACGCCTCCAACTAGAGACGCACACCTCATGCTAGAGGCGCATGCCTCTAGGATGAATGGGCAGCCCTAATCTAGTCTGAATTCTGAAAAACACGACGGTGAAAGTGTTCTACTGACCTTAGAGATAGCGAAGCTACTTAGATGGGATTCTAGATTTGTTTAGGAGTGATTTCTACCCCGAACTCAAATTTGAGGCAATCTTGCCTCTCAATCACATAGCGAGATCTGTTGGAAATATTACCCCTTCCTAAGGAACTGTTACTACTCGGCCTGCTATACTAGAAGAAGCCATTTTTGCTTCAGATCTGCACTGTTTGGTTTTTATGAATAGTGCTCATGTGTAGAGGTTTTTTAGTAAAGAAGAATGAGAAAGAGAGAGGAAATGAGATCTTATATAAGGAAAATTTGAGAAATTCAAAAATGATGGATGTGTCCCGAAAGTCCTGTCTAGCCATTTCCAGGGGCAATAGACGGCATAAATGATAAAATCTTCTTTTAGAACCTCACAAAAACTTGGATAATCCTTGAGCCATAGCCAGTGACCTTTCACCCATCATCAAAATCCAGAATCCAAGATCCCCAGAGGAATATTTCACATCCCTAGTGGAAAATTTCATCCCTAATAAATAATTATTCATCAAAAAGAATCCTGTCCCTAACGTGTTTCTTTTATCCCCAAAAGAAGTCAATGAATAATTTTCTTCCTTAACTCCCCAAGTAAAGAAAACCATTCATTTCCTTTATTCCTAGTGGATAATATCACCCTTAAAAGCATACCTACCTTCTTAATAAATCAGAATCAACTCGTTTCCTTTTTTTTTTTTTATCCCCAATGGAATCAATAAACAGTTTCCTTCCTAGTTCCCCTAGTTGAGCCAATAAGCAAATTCCTTGATCCTAAGTCAGAGTCAATATACCAACTTATATTCCCTAGTAAGTCTAAGTCTAAATCCCTAACTTTCATATGTTCCCCCAGTAAAGTCGATAAACCCGTATAGACTAAAATTCCCCATAAAGTAGTCAATGAACCAACTTATAGATCCATCTTGTACTTAATACATTTTCCTAGTGAACCCATTCTCTCTAGTGATGTCTAAACCATTTACTCCCCATTGTAAATCCTAGTTGAATTCCCCATGGAGTCTTCCATGATCTTTAGAACATAAGCATCTAAATTATTCCCCAGTGAACCCTCTAATAATCAGAACGTAAGCATCATCCCTAGTATAAGAGTCAGAACATAAGCATCTGAGAACCGGAATCTTCCCCAGCCGCATTTCTACATCGCTCATTTTGTTTTCCCCATGGCATCTTCCTCAATCTCTAGAACATGGACTGTAACATCCTCATAAATAAATACATGCATTAGTATTTAATTAGCATCATTAGAAAATAATTAGCATCATTAATGTGGTTAATTTTTGTTAGTTATGCATCATTAATCATACTCATGTGGAGGAGGGGAATATGTGTTGATAATATTAGTTTGGAGGAGGTTTATCTAGTAGATATATTGTTTAGGGTGTAATTGGTAATTTCTTTAATTTTGGTTTAGAAGTCAAAGATCTCTTTTTAAGTAACCAATTAGAAAATTTTAAAATATATTAATAAAACAAAATGATTTTTAAAGGGATAAGAAGGATTATTAGATAGTGGAGTTTGTAAAGAATCTCATAAGAGAGGAGAGTGTAGGAAGAGTTGGAAAAGAAGAGAGAAAATAAAAGAAAAGAAGAGGAAGAGGAAAGTTTAAGGGGAATTATTATTAATTGGTAAGTTTTCTTTAATTAATTATTGTTAGTTTCTTTTAATTGGTTTAATTATGAAGTTTATGGCAAGGGTTTATTAAGGAGATAGAGGTTTAGGTGTAGTTATTAGATTTTATGGTTTATTGGGTTGTTTTGATGGGGTTAATGTTTTTCTTTGTTAAAGAGCAATATATATGTGTGTATTTAGTTAAGAATCAAGTATTTATGTTTTGTCTGATTGATTGGTTTATAGGAGGTGAAAATTTGAATAGAGAAGTGGGAGGTTCTTCACAAGCTTTAAATAAGGGAAAAGAAGTGTAATTTTGTAAGTAAATAGCTATTAATACTAATTGTATGATTTACTTGTGTGTTTTGGTTAGTTTGATTAACTTCTACATTGATATTTATTGATTTGATGAGTGGAATTGTTGTTATGATTGAATATTGTGAAATGGTGTGATGATGGTGAAATTATATGTGACTGAATGTGATTTGTGATGGTTGTATGAGAGAATTGATTAATGGTGATGGAACTATAGAGGAAATGATTGAATTGAGATGAAACGGTTTTTGATGATTGGATTGATTAATTGTGATGGAATGATTGGTAGATTATTTGTTAGACTGATTATTATTATTTGGCTTGGTAATGAGCTCAATTATCTAAGTGTGTGGTTAGGATTTGGTAACCCAAATGTTGAGATTGAGATTGTGAATTGTGATACAAGCCCTAGAAAAGAGAAAAGGGGAATCGAAATGAATGATGTTAAACCTCTAGAAAAGTGAAGAGGGGAAATTGATTGATTTGAGAATGGTGCACCAATGAGAAAGATTTGAAAATGAGAAAAAGATGTGAATTGAATGTTTTGATAGGGTTACCATTCCTTAAACCATTCATTTAGGTAATTTATCTAATTATCAAAGTTGTTTGTAAATGGTGATTTGAAATTTGAGATTGATGATGGGAAATGTGGTGGATGTTTTTGATTGAATTGAGGAGGCTATATAACCTTTTATGTTTGTATTGATTGGAATTGGATTTGTGTTGTTTAGAATTAGAAGTGCAATGTATGTAGGATTAGTATTAGTAGTTATTTATTTATTGAGTTGCCAGCTCACCCCTTGGCATTATTTTTCAGGTTGTCGATAGCTTGTTGATTTAGAAATCCACGCGCATAGAGCAGTAGGAGTGTCTAAGGTTGGCCAGTGGATAATCATGAGCATTCCTATGCATTTTGGTTTAGAAGTTTATGAATGTTGGTAGTTTTGAGTATGATATATATATACTGGAACAATTTGAAGTGATGAAGTGTATAAAGCTATATTGGTATAGTTATATGTTATACAAGATGTTTAATACTTCTTTTGATATGTTTTGATTTTGTTTTTAATTCCTTGGAAGTTTGTTATATGTATGGGTTATTGTTAAACCTACCGGAGTCAATTTTTGTAAAGGATAGTGGAAAATCCTATTTTAGAAATTGGTTTTGTTTCAAAATTTTCGTGTGATGTTTTTGCTTTTGCAACGACCGTTACACTATTCATAACGACCGTTGTGCCATGTGTAGCGACCGTTACACAGCCTGTTGCACATGGGTTCAACTCGTGTAACTCTCGGGAGAATTTTTGGAAATTTTTTGCATGCACAACAACCGTTGCATGTTTAGCAACGACCATTGCAACCTGTACAACAACCGTTGTGGTAGGTACAATGATCGTTGCACCCCAAAATTTTAAAAAATAATCTTTTAATTGATTTTAATTAAATATTATTAATATTATTATTATTATCATAAATATTATTATTTTTATCTTATTTTGTGTTAAAGTTGAGGTGTTACATGGACACCAGAAAATCCACACTCTTCCCTAGCAAGTCCCGTAAAGATTAGAATATTGAAGAGTCACATAAAGATTAGAATATGAACGTCAATGAAAGTTAGAACATAAGCATTCGAGGTAATCCATAATGGTCAGAACATAAGTATCTGAAATAATCCATAGTGGTCAGAATATAAGCATCTGAGGTAATATCTAAACTCTATCTTTTCTATTTTCATCCATTCATCTTTTTATGTCTTCCATCATATTTTTTTGTTCCCTTTACTCTATATTTTCATCATTCATTTATCATTTCATATCTCTATCATTTACCATTTTCTTGACTTTCCATTTTATACAAAATTCCGGTTATCATCCTTTTGTAATGTCTTTACCCCCTCCCACTGAAGATCTATAGTATCGGATGCTATCTGACGTGTGGATTAATATTCCTACATTTGAACCAATTTATTCCTTCCAGTTTGTTTCCCACTGAAGGCCTATAGTGTTGGATGCCACCTGACCTGTGGATTAATATTCCTACGTTTAAACCAATTTATTCCTTCCCGTTTATTTCTTGCTGAAGGCCTATAGTGCTAGAAGCCATCTGACATGTAGATTAATATTCCTGTGTTTGAACTAGTTTTTTTCCCTACCGGTTTGTTTCCGGTTAAAGGCCTGTGGTGCCGGAAGCCATATGATGTGTGGATTAATATTCCTACATTTGAACTAGTTTATTTCTTGTCGCCTATATTGCCGAAAGCCATCTGGCGTGTGGATTAATATTCCTATGTTTGAACCAGCCCTCACAGTATTCATCACCATACCTTAAAGTGTGGTGTCTACTGTCCTCTAGTCACAACGAGCTTGACTAGTGAATCTGGCGTGTGGATTAATATTCCTACACTTGAACCGAACCCTTTGCCGAAGGCGTATAGTGCCTAAAGCCACCTGGCATGTGGATTAATATTCCTACACTTGAACCAGACCCGTTACGGAAGGCATATAGTGCCTGAAGCCACCTATCATATGGATTAATATTCCTACGCTTGAACTAGACCCCTTATCAAAGGTGTATACTGCCTGAAGCCAACTGATGTGTGGATTAATATTCCTATGCTTGAATTAGTTTTTTATTGCTATCCCTTGCAAAAGGTTTGTACATTTTATGAACACTGAATAACTTCTAAATATGTTTTCAAAAAAGGTTTTGAAAGATTTGAATTGGATTTAAATGTTTTGATTATTCTTAAATTGGTTTTGATTGATTTTAAAGTATTTTTGAACTTAAAATGAGTTTCTAGGCCAAGTTCTAATGTTCTAGGCCTCAATTCGGAGTCCATGCTTTGATTTAGTGAGGTTCAGGGCTTAAAAATGGGCCAAACTATCCAAAACGGGCCAGACAAGATCAGAATGAGGATTGCTCCTCACCCCAGAGGCATGCGCCTCATCCTTGAGGTGAACGGTTCATGTTTGAGGTGCACGCCTCTAACCTGAGGCGTGCTCCTCTAGTTTAGTCCAAAAATAATGAACAAGCTGAATTCTGACTTGAAATAGACTCGGATTTGATTTCTAAAGCCCGAAGCCCACCAGATCTGACTTGGCCATCACTCCAGCCCACTTTACAGCAGATTTTACCTTTCTTAAACACCAAAATCTGAATGAATGAAGATTTGATATGATTTTTAAGAGTTTTGGAAAGTTTTTAAATTGATTTTTGTAAACTTAGAAGGTTTGATTTTCTTTCCTTATTTAGAAGGCAATTAGAATCAGATCTTGTTGATTATAGAAAGGAACATTCTGGAATCAAATCAATCGAGTACTCTGTAATCAAATCAATTCAATCAGTTCCTAATCAAGCCTCACCCAACCACTATAAATAGGAGCTCAATTTATTCTTTCAAATCACACCGAATTCATAAAATTCAATTGATAACTCCTAGAGAACGCTTCTCTCTAGAGTTCTTAGATTTTTAGGATCTTTAGAGCCTGCTCTCTAGCTGAGCTCTGAAGAACTTGGAGCTTATATCTCCTAGGAACACTAGAAATCTAATTCTAGTAGTTTTTAGAGGATCAAACTCATCTTTTTTAGCTTTTCCTATCATTGTTCTGATGGATTTCTAAGGTGCTCTTCAACCATACGGTGATTCTAAACCCTGATGGGATAAGCACCCATAATCCATGCATACAAGATAATCATAAGCTTTTCTATCCCTTTTTATTAATTTGGTGTTTTTTTCTTCATCGTTCTTATTTTGTTCTTGTTATGTTCTTACTGTTTTAAATGTTCTAACTTATTTTAATATTTATTTTACATATTTATGAGGGATATAATCATTTATTGGTGGCTGGAGTGATTATTTGATGGCCAAAATTGGTTGAATCCACGAAGAAAGCTTTCTTCATGTTCTTCGCGTTCTTCTCGTTTAGCTCATTTTGATCTTAGCTTTAATGTTCTTTTGATGTTTTGACGTTATTTTTGATGTAATCGTGTGCTGTTAATTGTTATAAACTATTCTAGGGTCCTTGTTTGTATCTTGGAACATTTTGGATCGAGTTTTGTAGGTTAAATCTAATCCGAAAGTTAGTCTTCGCGTTCTGGGAATCAACCGAGGATCATAACTCTGTACAGAGGTGCACGGAACAACCCAGAGGCACACAGATCAACCCAAAGGCGCACGCCTTAGTCCTAAGGCACATAGTAACACCCTAGAGGCACCCAGCACTCCCCTAGGGCTATTCAATTATTTTTGAAGCTTTTCGGCCTAATCTGATGAGTTTAGAAGGTCCTAGAACACGATAAGGCCCGCCCAAACCGCTGTTTGTATCACTGAACCTAATTTACAATGCTTTAATAAACTTGTGATTGCTAGATGTAAGATTTAAGGTTTCCATATTAGTATATCACCCTTAATTACTTGTTTTGTATATAATTAATCAAAAATAACAAAAAATAACCAAAGATGATCATTATCCGGTAAATTAATAGTTAAAATCAAGTTACGTGCATGCTGTAGACTTAGGAATAATTAAAAGTAATCTAGTAACATTTGAATAGGTTAAAAATTAACTAGATCACCGTAGCAGACTCATTCTCCTTCACCTTAATTCTTAAGGGTGTGTATATTGCATGTGATTGTTCATTATGATATTGTTTATGTGATTTATCACTTTTGGCATGCTTTGGGAGTTATCGCTTTCCTTATATATATTGTTGCTTGTTAGGGGATAATTGATGTTATTAGAAACGTTAAGGTACACGTCCACACTTATGGAATGCTTATGCAGAGCTCAGATCTCTTTGTTATGATGTTTAGCGTCCATAAGGGAATCCAACGTCATAATAGTGGAAAAGTATGGTCCTGGCCTACAAGTCAGGTGGCGACTCCCTTGCTCTAACGTGTTCCCTTTCCTTGAATGGATACCAGTGTCGTGGTCGCCAAAATACTGGTTAGACTTAGTGTTTAGCCCATGATTCAGGGCCGTAATGCACCTCTCATCCATAGAAGGCTTAAGGGTTGAGGATTGGTTAGGGAAGTGTGTTGATGTTAGGGTTAAGGTTGTTTAGGGTTTCTGAAGGTTTGGTTGAGGTCAAGAGGGTTCGGAATTCTTTTAAAATAGTTACCTTTAATTAGTTGGGATATATAATACTATTATTCTTTTTAAATGTAACAGAGTTTATTTAAAATATGCTATAATTAAATATGTAATACTAATACTAATACTAATACTAACAATAATAATAAATAGTAGAGGTTGTAAGAAAAGTTTAAAGAATATAGTTTAAATTTTAATTTTTAATTTTTAAGCATGAGAAAAGTTGTAATTTTTTAAAAACAAAAGGAATGTTATTAAATATAAAATAAATAAATAAAATAGCACCATATAAAAAATCAAGTAGTCTAGATATAATAGGATATCTTATTTCTAAAGATTAAGGTGATGTGTTAACTTTTTTTTTTAATCAGCAAGCTTGAGCTTGCGGGTTCTCATTTAATTTTAAAATATTAAAAAACTAAGTTTTCAAAAAAATATATAAAAATAAAGTAATGAAAATAAATAATTTAAATGAAAAATAAAATTAAAGTCCTTTTAAATTGAAAATGAAATACATATTTATTATAAGAAAATTGAATTGTATATCTTTTTTTTATGGATAAAAATAGAAACAATTATACTGCTTAATTATAAATTTTTTATAGTTTACTACCCTGGGTATTCGGAGCCCCATTTGGATCCCCGATTAATTCCGGATAGAGTGAGTTCCATTTTGGAAGCACACTCTCCTCATGTGGCCTTAAGGATCGAACTCTCAATCTCCAGGCATAAAAACCTGCAAGTCCAAATGTTTTACCACTAGAACCATGCCCATAGGTGCTTAATTAATTACAATTTTTAATAAATTTTTAATTGTAATCACATTTTTAAATTTTATCAATTTGATAAAAAAAATTATTTTGTATCAATTTTAACCAGTTTAGAATAATCCCCTAAAAAAACTAGTTTAGAATGCCCGTGTTATTTTTTTTTTTTTGTTAATTGTTTTCACTTGTTCGGTGTCATAGCCTTATATATGCAAAAACACTCTAAATGGTTTTTTTTTTTACCACTTCTTGTGGCTTAACAAAATCTCACTCAATTATTAAAAAAGGTATTCCAATTTATTACTTAAATTAAACTAATAAAATTAAAATTGAAAATTTATTAGTAGCACATCCCACATTAATTGCACCATCAAATATGTAGCTTGTCACCATTCAAAACAAAATATATATATAGCTTGTCATCTATCGCACTCGCACATGACACATTATTCATGCACACATTATTTTTAAGTGTGCTAAAATTAAAACCATATAAAAAGATGTTAGTTCAAACTAATAAAATTAAAAAATATGGTTAAAATTAAAAAATTCATTCAAAATTTTAATTAAATAAATATTATTTCTATCATTGTGCTACTGCCTGATTTATTAAAAGGAGATAGGTCATTATTGTGTTTCATTATTTTTAATTATTTTTATTGAAATATAATAATTTTGATATAGTAGTCTATAAAATAAAAAGTATAACCTATTAGGTCATTCATCAGATATATGTAATTCTTTTGAAATAAAAAAACAATTTGTTATAAATCTGATTTATTAGTCTATATATAAATTAGGAGTTCATAGTTACAAAATAATGAAAATAATATATTTTGTATGATTGAATATAACACACATGTTACAAAATCCTTTTTTTTTTGTTGTTGTGCAAATCAAACAAAAAAGATTACATTGTTTGACAATAATTTATATCAGCTTTGTTGACGATTCCAAACCCTTTGCAGATGATGTAGAAGGGGAGACGGTTGTTTCTGGACTTCCAAGCTGCATCAACTCTAGCACGTCCTCAGCACTACCAAAGTCCCCGAACTCCATTGATTGCTTCACCTTCAATGGACCAGGGTGCTGTTCTTATTTCTGTTGATGCATCGTTCTTTGGTCACAATCGAGTTGCGGGGGTTGCTGTTTTGTGTCAGGACTGGGAGGGTACTCTTCTGGATGGCATTGC
>CANYLF010027973.1:0-14344 GCA_948193215.1 Bocquillonia castaneifolia
TGTGAAACACATAAGAAACAACAAAAAAACATATATGAAAAAACATAAAACAAATAAGAAACATTCATGAAACATCAAAAAGATAAATACATTAGATAACAAAAAAAATCTCATTGATACATATGTGAAACACATTAGCAATATTTATGAAACATCAAAAAATATGAATACATCAGATAATAAAACACTCATTGAAAACATATGTGAAACACATAAGAAACAACTAACATATATCAAAAAAAAAACATATATCAAAAAAAACATAAACAAAAAGAAACATTCATGAAACATCAGATAACCAAAAAAACTCATTGAAACATATGTGAAACACATAAGAAACATTTATGAAATAAAAAAAAATGAATACATCAGATAACCAAAAACACATTGAAACATATATGAAACTCATATGAAACAACAAAAAAAGCACATATAAAAAAATGAATACATAATATAACAAAAAAACTCATTGAAATATATGTAAAACACATATGAAACAACTAAAAAATATATATGAAAAAAGATAAATGATAAGAAACATCTATGATATGTTTGTGAAATATTTATGATACGTAAGTACCTGTTCAGAAATGCATTGCAACATATATAAAATATTTATGAGACATTTGTAAAACATTTATGATACGTTTGTGAAACATTTACCGTTATCAAAATATGCTTTTTTCTTTATATAATGAAACATATATGAAACAATATTATTTTATTAAAAATATACTAAACAAAATTGAAACAATAAGGAAAAGAGTAAATTTGTAACAATAATATTAATAAATATATATTTGAAATAAATATGAAACATACATGAAATATTATTAATGGAATATGAATCAAACTGCAGAAAGCAATTATGAAACAGTTATGAAATTATTATGAAAATAGAACATTGCAGAAAGCAATATATTATTGCACGGCTATATTTGTTAGATCTGAAAATATGTAGCATGTTGGCAATAAAATTCCAGCTACTTTGTAATCAATATAATTGCTACTAGGTATGAACCTTCTAAACAACTTTATTTTTTTGCTTCTTTATAGATTTCCCATGTTCGACAGTCGTCTCAACTTCTTTATCCTTATTCTTTAAAAAAAAACCTAGCTCCCCCAATAATTTCATCATCTAACGACATTTTCTATAAAAAAAATAGATCAAAAATAATGAAACATACATTTAACATTAGATCATAGATTATTAATAAACTTTTGTTAAAATAAAAAAAAAAGAAAAAGATGAAAAATAAGTGCATAAAACATTCAAATTTAGTGACTAGAGCCTAGGATTTTCACAGAAACAAAATAAAAACATTCAGATTCTATTATTTTTTGAAATGACCTAGAATAAGAAACCAACAAATATATGAAGAAATCCATATATGGAGAGGGGAAGGATCATAGCAAATTCATGAGTCTGTTAGAAAGCACAAAAAGATTCTACTGAGGATTACATCACCTGCTTAAGAAGGCGGCGATTGAAGGAAGCAAAGATGGTGGCGATTGAAAGAAGCGATGGAGACGATCGAACGATTGAGCGAGAGAGATGAGGATTAAACGATTAAGCTGAGCCAATTCAAGAAGAAAAATATCTTACTGAACTATCTCACCGGTGGAGCAATCATTGATTAATGGAGACGAAGAAAAAGAAGATCTTGTTAATGGAGAGAGATGATTTTTTAATGTTCTGATTTTTTAATCTTGCGAAATTAAAAAGAGTGAGAGTTGGGTATAATAAACAAAAATGAGTAATAATATAAATATTTTAATAATTAGGGTAAAAAAGTAAAGTGAAAAAAGGAATATGTGGTGCTAATATTTTATATTATGAGGCAAGGGGTGTAATTTCCCTAGGAAAAAATTGCCGCTAATAAGAGCATCCCTAATACAATGTTAAAAGGGAGTGTTAATGCTATAATTTGGCATTGGGTCTCAAAATTTAACTCCAATGCAATGCTAAATATTGTGTCAAATTTATCGTATGCTATATTTCGTGCCAAATTTGGCACAAAGTATAACACATGCCAAATTTTACATTTACTGATTATTCCATATTTTAATTACATATTACCATTATTGGTTTGATTGTATTTATTATTTTGACTTATTAATTTCTTTTCTTTGTGTTTTTTCTTTCCTTTTTAATGTTTTTTCTTTTCTTTCTATTTTCACTCACCATTTCCATTTTTTCCATTTATAGCAATACCTAAATTAATTAATTAAAGTAGTTACTATAATAATTAATTATACAACTATTTTTAGTATTTTTCATTGGAGATAAAATAAAAATTACATTCTAAATATGACATTTTATTATTTTTTATGTTAAATTTAGCGTAAAAAAAATACAATATGCATTGGGATGGTATAAGTTCACAAACAGTAATTGATAGTGAGAAATAAATAAATATCTGGGTAATGAATGCTTAACAAAAGTTATAACATTCCAGAGAGTTTGAGCTTCACATGGTCCATAAAATAAAAAAAAAAATAATCATATCCTCCACTCTTTCAGTAGGGCAAGTACTTCTCCCTGAGATATACTAAACTAAACTAATAGCTTTTGGTCATCAAAAATATGTTTTTCTTATAAATTCTCGTCATATGGATGGAGTTTCATAATTAATTTTCACAGTAACAAAATAAAATAAATCAGGATTTAGCCATAGCTCAAGCGATTATCGATCCACAGGTCTGACCGTCGTCTGTCGTCTAGGAATTCCAATTTCACAAGCATTAACTCTAGCAGCAAACCGAAGAGAGCAAAGGGATTCACCGATGGAAGTGGGGTCTGGTGAAATATTAACAAATATTAAGGTTTTCGAATCGCCACCTAGACAAGGCTGTTCACGGTATGAATCATGATTAGAGCGACATCCAATAATTGTGGAAACCAACTATAGTCGTTAAAAAAAAGCATAGAAAACTGTTCTTTTCTTATTGGAAGGAATAGTGTTACAAGGAGGTTGAAAAGATTTCTTTTTACCTGGAGAAGATGAGTCAATTTGGAGTTTCTGAAGGGAACATGATCTTCCTTCTTTGCTAGGGCAAAAATCACATCGCTCAAACATGACAAGCTTTTATTGATAGCCTGTTCATATCCAAGGGTTAGGACAACTGTATCAGTGAAAACAACGTACAGACCTTATATTTATTCATTAGAAAATACCTGAGTTTCCTTCAACCTATCGCCAGTAGCTCCACTCCTTGAGAGTCTCTCACTTCCAGCAAGATCAATAAGATTCAATACCCCTTGTACTTGTTGCTCGGTGTTCTATCAAATATAACAAAAGAAAAATAAAACCAAATAAATAATAAACAGAGAAATCACGAAAACAAGCAAAAGTTTAGGACACTACAAACCTCATTCACCCCAGAGATTCGTAATGTCAACACAAAATGACTTCTCGAGGACTGCTCATTCATTTGTGTCTTGCCAACAGACCTGAGGAAAATAAACCATGAAATTGAATTTAACAGAATTACTACACATCCAATTTCATGAAAAATTGATATCATCCTACAATCGTCTATGTTGAACATAGTTATTATTAATGCAGCTTAGCCAAAAATTTCACCTCAATTTCTTATATATATAAAAAAAAAGGCAGTCTAAGATAATCATGTAGTCAGATATGATATGCAGAACACAAACTGTATCCACGAAGCATAATTGTATTACCTGCTTTGAACAGCTTGTCGTAGAAGGGAGGAAATCTCTTGGATGCTACAAACATCAACAATTGTTAAGTCAGAAACATGCGTATTGCCATTTGCATCATGTTTTATTGCAAACTGCTTCCCAGCATTTTCAGTACCACTTGATCTATTCGTTGACAACAGATCACGGATGTTTTCATTATATATCTCCAACATTGAAGCCTATCATTGTTTGAAAAGATTGGTTGTTAGAATTGCCGGTCATGGTAACACATAAGGAACACAGATTATACTTGGATTACCTGCATTTTATACTTCCAACCCTGTGCTAAAAGAGGCTGGCTATTTTGAAATATCTGTTCGAGAGAGCGCGGTATTAGACCTTTCTGTTCTGGAGCGTCCGTCTTCCCCATCAGAGTGTATGTTTTGCAGGAACCAGTTTGACCGTATGCAAAAACGCAGACCTTAAAAATATGACACAGTAGTATCAGCCATGCACAACTCTACAGAAGCCATATGAAACAATATACGCTTACACTCACACGCACTCACAGTAAATGGCAAAGAGACCATTACAAACCAAAACAAAGCAACTAAATTAGAATAATATATCGGCATACATATTTGCGATCTAAACGCATGACATCTTTCAAATTATAACTCCATGTCATTTCATTATCAAACAAATATAATCAATTGCTAACTACTTCATGCCTCTACCTAACATCTCCCTCTTTGCTGGGAAGGGAATGCCAAAAAGGAAACATAAGACAGAATTCAAATAATAAATTGGATGAGGCTTAAGTTTCAGAATACATAATTAATAAGGAAAATCAGTCATATTATACACCCCGCAGAATAACTAAGTAAAAGGAGATGATAGTCACTATAGACTGACCTTATAGCCATCAAGAGCACTCTGCACCAGTTGAGATATTTCAACAAAAACATCTTGCTGGCAAGCATCATGGCTAAATACCTTGTCAAATGTAAAAGGATATTTTTTCCCTGTTTGAAAAATAGCATTCAATAAGCAAATGACAAACTTCTGCTCCTCCAAGCAAGGTAATTTAATTTTCCGGTCCTTAAAATTTGAAAATGAACTAGGATCAGTCAAAACTAAACAATTTCTTGTACCAGTTTGTATCAAATCAATTCCTCGACTGAGAGTTTCTGCTGATGTAGGATAGGAAATAACTGGAGCTTCTGTGACAACACCATCATCCGGTAACAAGGGTCGTACTCTACAGAAAACACGAATATTCCCCTTTACTTCCTGTAAACAAGGCAAGATGCTTGATTACCATTTAGAGTTGCATTTACTACCATCTATAGAACATTTTACAACTATTAAAGCAAAAGTAGGGAGGGGATTACCAAAATAGTGTTATGCAACTTTTTCCTTAATTTTTCTTCTTCAGTTAATTGCTGTTCTGCATCAGCAAGGCGCTCTTGTAGATCTTCGACCGTCCTCCTTTGTTCTTAAAAAACTGTCCTTGTTTCAGATGCTGATAGATTGGCCATCTAAAGAAAACAAATAATCATGATCACTAGCCAAACTCAGAATCTTCATTGCACAGCTCATGAATTATAAATGATTCACAACTTGGAAACTCAATTCTTTAGCTCGAGTGATTAGAGTAAAAAAACTACCTTCAACTTCTCATTAGCAGCAGCTAGTTGATGCCCTAACAAATGTATCTGCTCTCTTTGAGCCGAACACATGTCCTGCAACAGAAAAACAGCCTCAGTAAGCTATCCAACTTACATGCATCTCTGACTTGGGAAGTGTTTTGAGCAAACCTCCAAAGATTTTGATTTTGCCAAAGCAATTAATTGTTTTGGTGAATTGTGGGGAGGGAAAAATAATTGGGGAGTGATAAAATAGTAAGGTTAATTGGGGTGTTTGGGAAACACTTGGGAGTCATTATTTTGGTGTAATCTCGGAGTTTTGCCTCTAGCATTTTTCTAGAGAAGTCCCTCTTACAAGCCTGCTAATTATTTTATTAGTGGAAGAAATTTCGGAGTTTGACCCGTGGATGTAGCCCAAAATTAAGGGTGAACCACGTTAAATTTTCTGGTGTCATTTTAAATTATTTATTTTGCTCGTATTTAATTTATTTTGCATCCACCTCTTTTATCGGTCCACCCTTTCGCTGCGCCAGGGGAAATATTAGCCAGTGCTATTTTTTCCCAACAACTGGCATCAGAACTTTATTAGGGGTATTAATATCTACTTATCGTTTGCTCTGTGGTTGCCACTAAAGTGGACTCTCCACATCAGAAAATAAGTTAGATTATTATTTACCTTATTAAAGCTAAGTCGGGACCATGGAGGTCAAGATGGGCAAAATGATTAATTTAAATAGCATGAATTGTCACATATGAGAAACAAAATGAAGGATCTCCTATTTGTGACGAAGATGCATTTACCAGTGTTTAGTGCAACTAAACCTGAGGACAAGACAGACGAGGAATGGGAATTTGAGCATGAACAAGTCTGTGGTTTTATCTAACAGTTTGTCGAAGACAATATGTACAATCACATTTGCAATGAGACTCATGCACGGACACTGTGGAACAAGTTAGAGGAGCTATACGCTTCTAAGACCGACAACAACAAATTGTTTTATCTGACGAGGCTACTCAAGATGAAGTCCAGGAGGGTACGTTGATGGCAGATCATTTAAATAATATGCAGGGGATCGTGGAGCAACTGTCAATGATGGGGATTAATTTTAACAATTAAACACTTGCTCTTTTGGTGCTGGCATCCCTACCAGAGTCTTGGGAGACTTTGAAGATTTCAATCACAAATTTCTGCACCAAATGGTGTCATAAATATGGAGTTTGTCAAAAGTGGAGTCCTAAATGAAGAAATGAGAAGAAGAGCCCAAGAATCCACTTCATCGCAGCAGGATGTTCTTGTTGCAGAATCCAGAGGAAGGAATCAGACCAGAGGTTCAAAGTCCAGAGACAAAATCAAGGGAAAGTCAAATAAATATGCAAATGTTGAGTGCCATCACTACAAACAGAAGGGTCATATAAAAAGGTTCTGCCGAAAGTTCAATAAAGATCAGAAGAAAAATAAAGGTAAGGAGAAGATTCAATATGACAGCAGTGATGATGAACAGACTAATGCTGTCGAGGAGTTCCACATCATCTATGAAGAAGACAGTGTTAACCTTGCAACCCAGGAGACTAGTTGGGTAGTTGACAATGGAGCTACCATTCATGTGGCATCTCGAAGAGAATTCTTCTCTACTTACACACCGGGAAATTTTGGTGTTGTCAGAATGGGAAATGAAGATTCTTCAAAAGTTGTAGGAAAAGGAGATGTTTGCTTCGAGACAGAGAATGGTATGCGGTTAGTCTTAAAAGATGTTAGGCATATTTCAGATATGCACTTGAACTTAATTTCAGCAGGGAGACTAGAAGATGAAGGTTATTGCAACACCTTCTACAATGGCCAGTGGAAGCTCACCAAAGGATCGTTGGTGGTAGCTAGAGGGAAAAAGTACTCAAATGCAGGTGAAGCTCTCCTAGGATGCTGTGAACGCAGTGGAGAATGAAAATACAGTTGAGATATGGCACAAGCGGCTAGGTCATATGAGTGAGAAAAGTATGACTTGTTTAGCCAAAAAGAATGTGTTGCCTAGGTTGGATCAGGTCCAATTGAAGAAGTGTGCTGATTGTCTGGCGGGAAAGCAAAACAGAGTTGCTTTCAAGAGTTCACCTCTTTCCAGAATGAAGAATGTATTGGATTTAATACATTCAGACTTGTGTGGACCAATGCCAAAGTCACTTGGTGGTGCTCAATACTTTGTGACTTTCATTGATGATCATTCCTGGAAGATATGGGTGTATCTTCTGAAGACTAAAGACCAAGTGCTTGAGGTCTTTAAACAGTTTTTATCTTTGGTAGAAAGGCAGATTGGCAAGAAGCTGAAGTGTACTCGCACAGACAACGGTGGAGAGTACACAGGACCATTTCATGCTTACTGTAAGAAGCATGGTATTCAACATCAAATGACAACGCCAAAAACACCGCAGTTGAATGGTTTGGCTGAAAGGATGAACATGACTTTGATGGAGAGAGTTAGATGTATACTCTCACATGCAAAGTTGCCAAAGATGTTCTGGGGTGAAGCTATACTAGCAGTTGCTCACGTATTAAACCTTTCACCTTGTGTCCCTCTATAGTATGATACTTCAGAGAAAGTGTGGTTGGGAAAGGATGTTTCCTATGATCATTTACGAATGTTTAGTTGTAAGGCCTTTGTGCATGTTCCAAAAGATGAGAGATCCAAGCTTGATGTCAAGACACGACGGTGTGTGTTTGTTGGCTATGGTCAAAATCAGCTTGGCTATAGATTTTATGATCCAGTTCAGAAGAGGGTTGTAAGAAGCCGTGATGTAGTGTTTGTTGAGGATGAGACCATTGAAGATATTGAAAAAGCCCAGAAAAATGCTTCTGAATCCAATGGTGGTTCAACAAACGTAGAGCTAGTTCCTTCAACGACGGTGCCGAGAGAAGTTGAAGATGAAGCTCTTGATGATCAACCTGAAGTAGGTGATCAGATTGCTCCCTTTGAGATGCCATTAGATGACTTTAATGGTGAAGTTGTTGATGATCAACCACCAGCTCCAGAGGTTCTCCAATTTCGTGGAGATCTAATAGAGTCAGACAACCCTCTATAAGATATTCTGCAGGAGAGTATGTGTTATTAACTGACGAGGGAGAACCCGAAAGCTTTAAAGAAGCTATGGACGACAAACACAGTAAGAAGAGGATTGAAGCCATGCAAGATGAGATGAATTCCTTACATGAGAACAAAACATTTGAGCTGGTGAAGTTGCCAAAAGGAAAGAGGGCTTTGAAGAACAAATGGGTCTTCAGGATCAAGCATGAAGAACACAATCTCCAGCCACGGTTCAAAGCTAAATTAGTTGTCAAGGGGTTTAGCCAAAGGAAAGGGATTGACTTTGATGAGATTTTCTCACCAATGGTGAAGATAACATCCATCAAAACAGTGCTAGGGTTAGCCGCAAGCCTCGACCTGGAGATCGAGCAGATGGATGTGAAGACTGCCTTCCTTCACGGTGACTTGGAAGAAGAGATATACATGGAGCAGCCAGAAGGTTTCAAAGTAAAAGGGAAACAGGACTACGTCTGTAAGCTTAAGAAAAGCTTATATGGCTTGAAGCAGGCACTGAAACAGTGGTACAAGAAGTTTAAGTCTGTGATGGGGGAGCAAGGCTACAAGAAGACTACTTCAGATTACTGTGTGTTCGTTCAGAAATTCTCTGATGATGATTTCATTATTCTTTTGCTTTATGTGGACGACATGCTGATCGTTGTCCAAAATACTTCCAGAATCAACAGCTTGAAAAAGCAGTTAAGCAAGTCTTTTGCTATAAAAGACTTGGGGACAGCAAGACAAATTCTTGGCATGAAAATAACCAGAGACAAGGGAGCCAAGAAATTGTGGTTGTCACAGGAGAAGTATATTGAGAAGGTACTTCAAAGGTTCAACATGGATAAAGCTAAAGCGGTTAGTTGTCCTCTTACTAATCACTTTGACTGAGTAACGGGTAGTGTCCTTCTACAGAGGATGAGAAGGATGAGATGGATAAAGATCTATATGCTTCAGCAGTTGGAAGTTTGATGTATGCCATGGTGTGTACACGGCCAAATATTGCTCACTCAGTGGGAGTGGTTAGTCGGTTCCTTTCAAATCCTAGGAAGGACCACTGGGATGCAGTTAAATGGATTCTCAGGTATCTCCGTGGTACTTCCAAAATGTGTTTGTGTTTTGGAAATGGACAACCTGTGTTAATGGGCTACACAGATGTTGATATGGCTGGCGATGTCGACTCGAGAAAGTCTACATCAGGATACTTGATTACTTTTGCAAGGGGAGCTGTGTAATGGCAATGAAGACTACAAAAGTGTGTTGCTCTCTCAACAATCGAAGCAGAATTTATTGCAGCAACTGAAGCATGTAAGGAGTTGCTATGGATGAAAAAGTTCTCAAGTGAACTTGATTTCCACTTGGAGAAGAAGCTACTACAACTTAAAAAGATTCACACAGATGAGAATGGATCTGACATGATGACCAACACTCTTTCGAGGGAAAAGCTGGTATGCTGTCGACAAGCAGCAGGATTGGTGGAGCCCTCCATGTAATCGCAAGGGGGGGGGGGGGGAGATTGTTGTGGGTCCCTTTTGAATGTAGAGCCCACATGTTAATATTAAAAAAACAAAACGTCAAAAATCAAATTCGGTGGAACTGAATTTTTTGAAGACTTTTGCCAATGCTATGCCTATAAATAAGGCTCTTGTTAGCCATTTGAAAGGCACGGAGAACCAAAAAGAAAATACACAAACACTTATATTAAGTGTATTGTGTAATAGTGAGCCAAAGCAATTAATTGCTTTGATGAATTTTGGGAGGGAAAAATAATTGGGGAGTGACAAAATAGTGAGGTTAATTGGGGTGTTTGGGAAACACTTGGGTGTCATTATTTTGGTGTAATCTCAGAGTTTTGCCTCTAGTATTTTTCTAGAAAAGTCATTCTTATAATCCTCTTAATTATTTTATTAGTGAAATAAATTTCTGAGTTTGACCCGTCACGTTAAATTTTCTGGTGTCATTTTAAATTATTTATTTTATTTATTTTGCTCGTATTTAATTTATTTTACATCCACCTCTTTTATAAGTCCACCTTTCCGCTACGCTAGGGGAAATATTAGCTAGTGTTATTTTTTCCCAACATACATTAGTAGTGTTTGATAAGGATATGTAATCTTCTTGTGATTAGGATATACTTTGTATAGGACTCCTAGTACTTGATGTATTTGTTCACGTTACTTCCTCTATATAATTGTTATCACTTATCAGTCAATAATATTAACGCTTCCAGCAATCTCTATTGCTTCTATAGTATTTTAGTAGGATACAAATTCTCATCATCTTATCTTTTGTTTTATTCTTATTGACGATCCTCCCTACGGTAGTCAAAAAGATCGATCGATCGATGATGGAGAAAAACACTAATAATGCTGTAGATTATGTATCTCAGCTGCCAGAGGAATTACTGCGTCACATCTTGTCTTTCCTACCCACAATAAACGTTGCCCAAACAACTGTATTATCAAAACCCTGGTATGAAGAATGGAAAAAATTGCAGGTTTTTGAGTTTAATCTTTTCCTACTCTTTGCATTTGCACGGAGAAGAACAACAAAAACAGTAACTCAAAGCTACGAGATGTCTGAGGATGAAGATAGACTTTGGGAAGAAGTGTATGATTCTGTCGAACAAATCCTATCGAGCCATCACAGGCAGAAGATAGGTTTCGACAAATTAACAATGATAATTCCATCTACTCAGCTAAGGCTAAACAACGTTGTCTCCAAAATTGACTGATGGATTGGCTACGCTCTTGATGGTCTCGTCAAAGATTTGAAAATTTTCGATGGCCATTTTCGTAACTTGTTTGAAGAATACAATTACACAGCGTGGCTCTTCGTGTTCTAAATGCAACATCAATACAGGTTTTACACTTGAATAATTGCAAGGTGAAGCTACACTTTTCTGGCAGTGTTCATTTACCTTCCTTGAAGAAACTTTCTCTTCGATATTTTTACGCTGATGGCGAATTTTTCAGTGAACTTATTTTGGGTCTTCCTGCAATTGAAGAGATGAGCTTGATTGAAGTCATAGGAGTCAAGAATTTCCATGTTTTTTGTCTTGTTAAGCTCGTAAAACTTCATGTTTATATTATCAAAGAAGTTGAGAAATTTAAGGTGGATGGACCCAATCTCGAGTCGATTTATTTATCTGCATCAACTAGTAGGAGTAATTGTGTGGTTAATTTCACTACTTGCAAAGTTAAAGAATTTGAAAATAATAATGGATGCTCCACTGACAGATAAATTGTTTCATGATCTGCAATTGATCAGTAGCTTTCATCATCTTGAAAATTTGACTTTGTGTCTATGTGATAAGTTGGAGAATATTAAGGTTTCGAGTTCTCATCTTCGCATATTGAGTATAAAAAGATGCAAAAAGCTGAAGAGAGTAGAGAATAATACACCTTGTTTAATCCATTTTAGATACAGTTGTGACATTATTTCATTCTCTTCTTCAAATGATTTCGCCCTGTCAAAGGTTTCGTTCGACTTTTATTCTTATAAAAATAAGATGGACGCTTCTTGGTATGTTAGCTTGATTGAACTATCATCAATTTTCAATAATTGCTTCAAGTTCAAGTTATTGGTAGCTGAGACAGTATATTAAAGGTACTATATATATATAATTTTTTTATATATACAAGAGATATATGAGTTAAAAAGACTTGCTTGTTAATTTCTTTGGTGTGCTTAATTTATTTATTTTTTTCCAGTGGCTTTTTTTTCCCCCGAAGAAGTGAGACAAATTGTGGGTCCTCCATTAAGTAATGTTAAGAAATTGAATCTTCATGTTGTGGGACGAGTTGTGACTCCAACTCCGATAGATGAACTTGTGAATGCTATGATATGGATTGCTCCTCAGCTTGAAAGTCTATCAATAACTTCATATATGTTTCAGGTTTAATTGTCCAGCATAAAAGACTAATGTATATCTTAATTAAACAGTCGCAAATAATATCAGTTAATAATTTTATCAAATTAATTAAACTCATCTTGTGAATTTCTTCGTGTCTTATGCAGGCAGAATGGAGAAAAGGATGTAACAATGAAGCAAATTTATTGACATTTACGGAAGAAATTGGGTAGCTGGACAAAAGCAAGAATATGGTAGACCGCAGTGTTTTCAGAACCGGACCGGACAGGCCAGTAGGACGGGATTAACCGGGAACCGGTGCCTAGTCCGGTTCTTAAACCTTCCGGATTTGAAAAGGTCAAAAACCGGTATGAACCGATCAAAACCTCCAATACCAGTTGAACCGGCAAAATCAATCAACCCGGGTTTTTGTAAATACGTTGTCGTTTTACTCATCATTTCCTAGCCCTGTAGTTTCTTTTCAAATCAAACCTAAAACTAAAAATAAAAGGACACTTGAAAATTAAAAGCAAATGCCTAGATTTTTTTCCGCACTACAAGAAAAACGGAGATTTGCGACGGACGGATCCGTCGCAAATTTGGCATTTTCCGTCGCAAATTATTATTTACGACGGATTTTGCGACGGACACCCGTCCGTCTGCAAAAACCTTGACACAGATTTTTTGAGACGGATTTCTTGAGCCCGTCGCAAATTTGCAACGGAATTTGCGACGGATTTGCGTCCGTTGTAAAATTTTTTAAAGATTTTAAAATAAATTAATTTAAATTATTTAAAATATTAAAAAAATTAATTTTAATAAATTAATTTATTTAATCACCTTTAATACTTCTCAAGCTATATTAATTATCTCTTTAAACCTCATTATTTTGCCAAATCAACCCATACTTCTCAAGCTATATTAATTATCTCTTTAAAGATCATTATTTTGCCAAATCAACCCACTTCCCAATAGGTCACCCATCTTGGGAGTGATCTAGACTAAGCACATTTAACTTTGGAGTTCCTTCAATCTGCCTTCCATTTATGCTGTTGATGATTTCTGTTATATTTTATACCAAAATATATTTATTATACAAACATAAAACTATACTTAACCAAATAATTAATAATCATAATTATAATTACCATTAGAATTAATTCTAATTATAATTATTGTATATATGATTAATATTATATTATAAGATACTTATTAATACAATTAAGTATATATATCCAATCCACTTTTATTTATAAAAAAATTATGTAATTATTAATTATACACATAATTAAAAAAGATATAGTTATTACTAATTATATTTAATTAAAAAATCATCAGTAATAGTAAATATATATTTAATTAGTAATTACATCATTATATATACTCTTTAATTATAAATTCTATACTAATATATATCATCATAATATTAATGATTATAAATATTATTGATAAATAAAAACATAATTATCAATTATTAATTAATAATTAAACATAGTTAGTATGTATTATTAATTACTAATTATACATAGTTAATAATTATATATTGATATTAATTACTAATATTTTTATATGATTAATAAAAATATATTTATTAATTATTATGTAATTAAAAATTAAACATATTTATTAATTAATAATTATATATTTATATTAATCACTGATTATATATAATTAATAAAAATATATTTATTAATTATTATTTAATTTTCAATTACTAATTAGAAATAATTAATAATTATATATTTATTATAATCACTAATTATATATAATTAACAAAATTATATTTATTAATAATTATGTAATTACTAATTACATATAGTTATTAATTACAAATAATTGTAAAAGATTAATAAAAATAAATTTATTAATTTTATGTAATTATTAATTAAATGTAATTATTAATTAGTCATTATATATTTATAGTAATCACTAAATATATAATGAACAATAATATATTCATTAACTATTATTATTATGTAATTACTAATTAAATATATTTTTTAATTATTATTAATTAAATATAATTCTTAATTACTAAATATAAGTAATTAATAATCATATATTTATATTAATCACTAATTATATAAAATTAACAAACATATATTCATTAAATATTATGTAATTA
>CANYLF010028050.1:0-14622 GCA_948193215.1 Bocquillonia castaneifolia
AATTCTTATTGGTGAATTTAAAGTAAATTTTGACTTTTAAGAACAAATTAAGGAAAATTACAAACTCCTCCCCAAACAAATATTCTACTACCAAAAACCACCTCCAACTAAGCTTATCCACATATATACCCCTCATACTCATCACATTAATTAATAATCCACAGTTAACAAAATTAATTACACTAACGATGCCAATTAGATACTAATGCATGTAATAAACTTGGGGATGTTACACTATATATGTCGTCAAAACACATAATTGGATATATTTAAAACATGTCAAAAAGTTGGGAATATATCTGAAACACTTTTAAAATTAGGATATATTTAAAATTTCCACCGAAGTTGAGGATATATAAGATGAATTAGGCAAAACCATCTATTTTATCATCAACTCTAGTGAAATTATCAAACCTATCCTATACTTTAAATCATTACAAAACACTTTATCAACTTTGTAATTTGTATCAAATCTATCAAAACAAAGAAAATGTGTATGATTTATGTGTATCCAAATGATTAATTATATCCAACTAATTAAAGAAAAATGTATGTGATTTAGACAAAACGCTATATGACTTATGTCCTAAAATCAATTTAATCTTTTGGATATGTATGGATCATATGCACTTTTCTTTGGTTGGATAGATTTGATACAAATTACAAAGTTGATATAGTGTTTTGTAATGATTTAAAGTATACAATAGATTTGATAATTTCACCAAAGTTCGTGATAGAGTTTATGATTTTTCCTTTATTATTATTTTTGTTTAGCTTTATAATTACTACATGACAATTTTTGAATTACAAGTTTCAATTTTAAGTTGTAAACCCATTTTATGCAAGTATTTTTTTGATAATTATTTTATGCAAGTATTTACCTATTTAATTTTCTTTAAACTATAGTTTCCTTGCATAATTTCTTTAATCAAAATTTATTTTATAGGAAAAATTTCTTGAAATTTAAAAGTACTTCGGTTGAGTTGGCCTTCCAAAAATACTCTTGCCATGGCTTTTTTAATGTGTATTATACTTAATAAATCATCCAAACTGTTGATATATACTTGAAATTTTTTTCATAAATTGATCTTTAAAATCTAATATACTTTTTATATGGTGCAAGAGAGAGTAACTTAATAGAATTATATTCCAATTAACTCTTTATTTTAAAATATAAAGTAGAGTTTAAGTTGTACTTTCTAATTTTTAAGAACTCAGTTAGATGTTTTAAGATATCTTTTATGTTATACAGTAGTAGTTGAGATCGATGCTTTTAAATTATCAAATATCAATCAAAATTGGTATATATATATATACATTTCTAAAATTTTACATGTTACAAGTTTTTAAAAAAAAAATTATTTATGAAAAAAAATTGAAATCAACTAAGTTCTTGGCATGAGTCTTTTATACTAATTATTTATATATGCTATGAAATATTATTAACAAGATTTTTTTGGTACAATTCTAATTTTATTTATATTATTTAATTTCATCATATTTTTAGCATAAATCTTTTCATAATTTAAAAAATAAAAAATAATAGTTGGTATACACAATATTTTTTAAAAATAAGTATAAATTATATTCTAAAATTCAATATTATGTAAAACATTTTAAAAGTGAACTCGCGTGAGCATGCGACTAGTAAGGTCAACGGAGTACCTACTGTACAACATATTGGAAAAAAAACTAGTTATATTAATTGAACTACCTTATCTTATGTTTATATTTATCTAATTAAAAAAATGTAAGAAAAAAGTCACCTAAATACAAATATAAAAATAGGGAAAAGGTCTATCTATCCCCCTAGCTCGCACCAGCAATATGAGCGAGCGAGGGAGTGGGGAATGGTCCCGCACCCCGCATGGCCCTCTCGCTATCCTACTATTTTCAATGTGCGCCAAAGAATTTTATCACATCTTTTTTCTTGGGTATTTTTTTCAACATATATATAGGTTTTAAATTCTGGCATTTATTTAGCTTATTAGTTACTACATAGTAGACTTTTAATTGTCATTACATGCTCATAACTAGCACTAGGAGTGTTTGTTTGAATACTACTGTCCTTTCCAAACTATCGTCTTGTAATGGACAAAACAATTCATAAGCTCATGGTATAATCAATACCGACCGTGTGGAAATTGGAAAATCAATGATGACAGTAGTCTATAATCATCGTAAGTTCTATGCTTCGCCTAATAGTTGACACGCTAATAATCAACGCGTCTTATGCTCAAATCCTCTCTCTTAAATAATAATCCCTCCGTCCGAGAAAGATGGTCAATTTTAGAGATTTATTTATCCTAAATTATGGATAATAATTTAATACTCTAAATGACTAAATATTACATGTGTACCTATTAATTATAGTGTTGAGTAAATTTCAGTGTTATTTCCAATGAATTAATTGATTTAATAAAGGTAATTGTGGTTTTTTTCTATTAAATTAATACATTCAGTCTAATTTTATTGATTTTTTTAATATTTGTGTTAAGCTAAAATTACCTATCTTTTTTTAGACAGTGGGAGTAATAAAAAAAAAAATCATCGCCGCTGACACTATTTGTGTCATTGTAGCACGATGAAGGCATCTAAAAGTGTCTATTGAACACCCATCAATGAAAAAAAATTCACCCATTCGAAATGGGACTTCCAGTCACTCATTTGTCTTCATTTTCGTCTTCAATTCTTAAATTTCGCCTTCATCTTTATGTTCATGTAATTTTCTTGTTCTTTTTTGGTATGCTATGCTTCCCACCATCTGCCAATTGTCTTGGTTTGAAGGGAAATGATACCGATGGACTTGCACTTTTGGAATTCAAAGCCAAAATAAGCAGTGATCCAACTGGTATACTTAACTCATGGAATGATTCTGTCGATTTCTGTGAATGGCAAGGTGTTACTTGTGGCGCCAATCACCATAGAGTTACATCTCTAAATTTGAAGGGGTTGAGCTTGTTGGGTAGCATATCTCCTCATATAAGGAATCTAACCTTCTTAAGGTTCCTCAATCTTGCTGACAATAGATTCCATGAAGAAATCCCACAACAAATTGGTCACCTGTTTCGATTGAGACATCTCAATCTAACGAACAATACATTGGGATTAGAAATTCCAGGCAACATCAGCTATTGCTCGCGACTCAGGATCCTGGATTTGGAAACCAACAGCTTTGTGGGGAAAATACCTGATCAATTAGTCTCTTTGAAGCAGCTTGTCACACTTCAGTTAAGTGACAATAATCTCACAGGAACGATCCCACGATCGATTGGCAACCTTTCATCACTTGAACATTTTATAATTGCATTTAACAAAATTGAAGGCAATATTCCAGATGAATTGGGACTGTTGACGAAGTTAACTTTCTTCGGGATTGGAGCTAATTATCTGACTGGTACCATTCCTGCTACCCTTTTCAATATCTCATCAATCTCTATATTTTCAGCTCCGGTTAATCAACTGAGTGGGAGTCTTCCAACAAACATGGGTAACACTTTACCTAACTTGAGAAGGTTTGGAGTTGGTAGAAACCAATTCCATGGAAGTATTCCAGTTTCATTAACAAATGCTTCTCAGCTCCAAAGATTTGACGTCTCTGGAAGTGTTTTCACAGGAGGGATTCCGAACAATTTAGGAGCTTTACAGGCTCTTCAATGGCTTAATTTTGAATCCAATTTTCTAGGTAGAAATACAAGTAAAGATTTGAGTTTTATGCAATCTTTATCAAACTGTAGCAGTCTTGAACTTCTTTATTTTGATGAAAATAACTTTGGTGGTCTATTACCCAGTTCCATAGGTAATCTGTCTAACCTTCAGGAGCTAGGCATAGGAAGCAATAAGATATCAGGTAAAATACCTGAAGAGATTGGAAATCTCATCAATTTGTACATACTAGGCTTGGAGAAAAACTTTTTTTCTGGTACCATTCCAGTTTCTTTCAGGAATCTTCAACAGTTGCAGGTTTTGTACTTAGATGAAAACAAACTGTCAGGCCAAATTCCTCATTTCTTAGGCAACATCTCCCAGCTATATGTACTTGATTTATCAGTAAACAAATTAGAAGGAAATATACCTTCAAGTATACGGAACTGTCAAAATCTTGGTGTTTTGGATGTTTCAAAAAATAAATTGATTGGAATCATTCCTCAACAGATTAGTGGTCTTTTTTCTCTGTCAACACTTGACTTGTCACAGAACTCATTGACAGGCCCTGTACCTCTAGAAATTGGAAAATTGAAAAACATCAATATGTTAAATGTATCAGGCAATAAACTGTCAGGAAAAATTCCTGAAACAATTGGAGATTGTTCAAGCCTAGAATTCCTTCATATGCAGGGTAATTTCTTTCAAGGAACTATTCCATCATCCTTGGCTTCATTGAAAGGTCTCCAATATTTAGAACTGTCAAGAAACTATTTGTCAGGAAAGATTCCAAAAGAGCTAGAGAAGCTTTCCTTTTTACAATTGCTGAATATCTCTTTCAACAGTCTTGAAGGTGAAGTGCCAAAAGGAGGAGTGTTTAGCAATGCAACTGCATTTTCATTTATCAGAAACAGTAATCTCTGTGGAGGAATTCAAAAATTGCAGCTGCCAGCGTGTCCTGTTAAACAAAAGAGAAATAGAAGGTCTTATACTTCCATAATTCTTGCCACGGTCATATGTCCAATCATGCTTCTTATGACAATAACAGCATTCTGTGTTTTTTGCCGGAGAAAGACAAGGAGGAGTCCATCTTCTTCCTCACATTTAACCATTGAAAGGCTTCCTCAAATTTCTTACAAGGAACTCCTGCAAGCAACAGGGGGATTCTCATCAGACAACTTAATCGGACAGGGTAATTTTGGTTCGGTGTATAAAGGAAGTCTTGATCTGAAAGGGGAAAGGCTAGTTGCAGTAAAGGTACTCAACCTTCAACAACATGGAGCTTGTAAGAGCTTCACTGCTGAGTGTAAAGCATTGAGAAACATCCGGCACCGGAATCTGGTAAAGATCTGGACGTACTGCTCTAGCCTTGACTCTAAAGGGAATGACTTCAAAGCATTAGTCTTTGATTTCATGGCAAAGGGTAGTTTGGATATATGGTTGCATCAAGAAGAAAATGGTACTAATCAGTCGCACATTCTAAACACTCTTCAGAGACTTCAGATTGCAATTGATGTGTCATCTGCATTGTATTATCTTCATGATCATTGTGAAACACCAGTCATCCATTGTGACTTAAAGCCAAGCAATATTCTTCTTGATGATGATTTGACTGCCCATGTTGGTGATTTTGGATTAGCAAGGATCCTTTCCAAGCCCGACAATGATTCTGCTCAAGGCCAGACTACTTCAACTGGGATAAAGGGAACAGTAGGCTATATAGCTCCAGGTAAAAATTTCCATGTTCTGTTTTTCTGATTCAGGGTGAGGAGAATTGAAATTTGAGACTTTAAAGGTCAATTACGAACGTCCCAGTCACTAGGCCAAGCCTGCAGGGACAATTTCTAAACTTTGTGAGATTGCTTTATGAAGGAATATAATATTTAGAGCATTTAACAATTCCAAGTTCCAACATCAAAACTGTACTCCAAGTTCTTTCATAGACAATAAAGAAACTTCTTATTTATTTATTTATTTTCAATCACTATTGTTTTGCAGAGTATGGAACAACAAGTGAAGCAACAACACAAGGAGATGCATATAGCTTTGGAATCATTTTGTTGGAAATGTTTACAGGGAAGAGGCCTACTGATGAAAAGTTTTCAAATGGTATGAATCTGCATGATTTTGTAAGAGCTAAGATTCCAGGACAAATGATGAAAGTGGTGGATCCAAAGCTTATTATAACAAGAGAAGTAGAGTCGACAACAGAAACTATGGATGATAATGATGATGTTGGTGGTGAACAAATGGAGATCGAAGAGGAAAACAATGTCAATATTGAAAATCTGGTACAAGAGTCTCACAATTTGCTACGATGTATTCAATCAATTCTTGAAATTGGATTGGCATGCTCAGCAAAAACCCCTGGAGATAGGATAAGCATGAAAGATGCTACAAGAAATTTAAATGCCATCATGGAAACTTTCCTTGTTTCGAAGACACATCAATGCTGAGGTTACAAGTATAAAACAGTTGTAAAGCTGATAGATTAGAGCATTACAAATAGGTAAAACATTAATGTTTTCTATAACACAAGTCTTGTATTTTCTTCTTGACGTACTTCTACTTATTGAAAAAAAAAATCTTATTTAATCCTAAATGAAATTAAAATCTACTTTCAATTACACGTAAATTAATGAATACATTTGTTTTCAATTTTTTTTGATAATTGGGGGAGGGGATTCAAATTTGGATCTTCCATGTCGATTACAATATCTCTGCCAGTAGACTCTGCCTAGGGAGACACATTTGTTTTCAATTAACACTTCTATTTTTACCACTTTTTTCCTCTAAAATATTCTTACTAGTAGATTACAGGTCCTCTAATACACTTTATATATCTTGCATTACAATAGTAACTAAAAATTTATGTCAATTTGTCACTTTGACTCATATGCTTTTTTCTTAATACTCTTTAATTGATTGCCGTAAAATTTAATTTTTCAAATTTGTAATTGTTTTACATTAATTTTAATTTAATTACATTAATTTGGTTGATATGAGAGTTTGAAAGACAATGAGCATTAGTAGCAATAAGCTTGAATTAATCTTGTGCCGCAAACCACAATAAAATATTTTCCATACTAGTATTTCTTTTTCTTTTTAATCATCGAATTCCAGCGTGGTGAGGAGACTAGAGAAAGTGGATGTTTCATTATACTTATGTTAATGGAAGATTACTTGGATCCAATTTTCCAATTCACAATGATCTAATTGCAATAAGTGCCAAGGAATTTCAATATAAGTTGCGTCTTTTCTTTCTTTCTTTCTTTATGTTTCTTCCTATAGGTGTTTATTAAGCTTAGTGGTAGACTTTTAATTTGAGTCTTTGATCCTTTTTTAGTCCAAGTCATCTCATTACTAGCAGTGTTTGGACAGTGTAAGTGCTACGATGATTCCCAGCAGGTCTAAACGTTGTACAATCTGTCCACACCTTCCATTAATCAATGCATCCAGTACAACGCAAGTCATTGTTAGCCAGAAATGCATCACCATAGACTAAAACCATTGTAGCCAACACTAACTTCATCCTCGTATATCTGACGGATTAAAGAAATTATACATCACTAAACTTTCATTTAGTTACAAAATTGTTACCAAACTTTAATTTATTTCTTTTTTATTACTGAACTCTTTGATATTTAATAAAATGAGAGGTAACCTGTCAGAATTCTTTTTTTTTTTATGATGTGACACCCAGAAAATTAATATTTTTATATTTTTTCACATTATTTAACATAAATATATTTGATATTTATTTATTTATATAATTTTTATATTATATATCACTAATATGTTAAATAAATTAAAAATAAGTAAAAAAAATACAAGTCATGTCTTTTCTTTCTTTGTTGAATGGAAGATTATCTGGATCCAATTTTCCAATTTACAATGATCTAATTGCGATATGTGCCAAGGAATTTCAATACTAGTCATGTTTTTTCTTTCTTTCTTTTTGTTTCTTCTTAGGTGTTTATTTAATTACTTCAAGTCAAACTCATTACTCGACTGTGCAAGTACTAGGATCATTCCCATCGTTGTATAATTAATCTGTCCAAACCTTCCATTAATCATTGCAGCCAGTACACTGTAAGTCATCGTTAACCGGAAATGCATCACTATAGACTAAAACCACTGTAGCCATCACTAACTTTCACTTCATTTGACCACCTCGTACGTATATCTGACTTTATATTAAATTGTAAGCAACTTCAGAGTTCAGATCACATCACTAATTAACATTTTCTCACAAATGGCATTTCATCTGCCCACAATTAATCCAATGCAAATGGAACATCCTGCTTCAAAATTTGCTACTCATTTGCCTACATTTGTTCATGTTGGTTTCTTTTTCTGTTTAAGCATACTATTGCTGCAACCATCCAATTGTCTCAGGAATATGGGTAATGAGACTGACAAACTTGCACTTCTGCAATTTAAAGACAGAATTGAAAATGATCCTGATGGCATCTTGAGCTCTTGGAATAATTCCGTCAACTTCTGCTGGTGGAAAGGAGTTGCTTGTGGCCTCAAACATCAGAGAGTGGTGTCACTAAATATGCAGGGAATGAGGTTGTCTGGTACCATATCTCCTTATATAGGAAATCTCACATTCTTAAGGTCCCTCAACCTTGTTGACAACAGTTTCCATGGTGAAATTCCCCCGGAAATTGGGCGCCTATTCCGACTGAGGAATCTCAACCTGACGAAGAACACTCTAGCCGGAGAAATTCCTGTCAATATCAGCTGCAGCTCAGAGCTGAGGGTTTTGGATCTCACAAAAAATAACTTGAAGGGGAAAATTCCTGGTGAGCTAGGTCATTTGAATAAGCTTGTAGCACTTGGGCTTAGTCAAAATAATCTCACAGGAGAAATCCCACATTCACTTGGAAATCTTTCCTCTCTCAGCATCATTGGGCTTGGATTTAATAATTTAGAGGGAAAAATTCCAGATAAATTGGGACAGTTGGCCAACTTAGCTGTTTTTGTGATCAATTTCAATAAGCTAATTGGTACAATCCCTTCAACCCTTTATAATATCTCATCTATCAGAGGCTTTTTTGTTTCCTCTAATCAACTTAGTGGTGGTCTTCCAGAAAATATAGCCTTACTTCATAACCTGCAAACACTTACAATGGGTGAAAACCAATTTCATGGAAGTATTCCAGCTTCATGGACCAATATTTCTCAGCTTCAACAACTTGACATCTCTCGCAACATTTTGACAGGAGAAGCTCCAAATAATCTGGGAGGCATGTACAACCTTCAAAGGCTTAATTTGGAGCGAAACTTTCTTGGCAATTACAGTAGTGAAGATTTGAGGTTCGTAGCATCTTTGTCCAATTGCAGCAATCTGAAAGTATTATTTTTTGATAAAAATAATTTTGGTGGTGTATTACCAAACTCCATAGCCAACTTGTCTGCACTTGAGCTATTAGGCCTTGGACGTAATCGAATATCTGGTAGAATTCCATGGGAGGTTGGGAATCTTGTCAATTTGATATTATTAGGCATGGATCAAAACCTTCTCTCAGGCTCAATTCCCGTTTCTTTTGGGAAGCTTGGAAAGCTGCAACTATTGAGTTTAGAGTTGAACATGCTGTCTGGAGAAATCCCATCTTCCTTAGGTAACATCACTCAGCTATCTGCACTGTACTTAGATGGAAACAGATTAAAAGGGAATATAACCTTAAGTATTGGCAACTGCCAATTTCTGAATATCTTAGAGATTTCACAAAATCAACTGACTGGTAAAATTCCCCAGCAGATATTTGGTCTTGTTTCTCTATCAAAACTTGTCAACTTATCGAGCAATTCATTTACAGGTTCCTTGCCTGTCGAAGTTGGAAAGCTGAAAAATTTGCTTGCATTAGATGTGTCGGAGAATATATTGTCTGGGGGAATTCCTGAGGCAATTGGTGAATGTTTTAGCCTAGGAATTCTTAATTTGCAAGGTAACCATTTTCAAGGTCCTATTCCTTCTTCCTTTGTTTCCTTAAGAGGACTCCAACATGTAGACTTGTCAAGAAACAACTTGTCAGGAAAGATCCCAAAGTATCTAGGAAACCTTTTATTTTTGCAATATTTGAATCTATCTTTCAATTATTTTGTGGGCGAAGTACCAAAGAATGGCATTTTTAGAAATGTAAGTGCATTTTCACTTGATGGCAACAGTAATCTTTGTGGGGGAATCCCAGAGTTGCAGCTGCCAGCATGCCCTATTCAAAATCAGAAGCAGAAAAAGAATCTGAAGGCTGTAATCCTTACCGCAACCATTGTTCCAATTGTGTTTATTCTGATAATAACGTCCTTTCTAATCTTCCATAGGAGAAAGCCGAGAATGAATGTATCTTCCATGCCTTTTATTGGGGATAGGTTCTTACAGGTTTCATACAAGGAATTGCTCGAAGCAACGGGAGGATTCTCTGTTGATAACTTAATCGGACAAGGTAGTTTTGGTTCAGTCTATAAAGGAAGTCTGCCTCAGACTGGAAACAAGTTGGTTGCTGTAAAGGTACTTAATCTTCAACAACACGGAGCATCAAAGAGCTTCACTGCTGAGTGCAAAGCATTGAGCATAATAAGGCATCGAAATCTGGTAAAGATATTGACATGCTGCTCAAGCATTGATTTCAAAGGAAATGAATTCAGAGCTCTGGTGTATGATTTCATGTCCAATGGAAGTCTGGAAATTTGTTTGTATCCAGCTGAAGCAAATGGTGGTGGTGGGCAGAAAAAGGCTTTAAACCTTCTTCAGAGACTTCAAATTGCTATTGATGTGGCGTCTGCTTTGCATTATCTTCATGAACATTGTGAAATGCCAATAATTCATTGCGACTTGAAACCGAGCAATATTCTTCTTGATAGTGACATGACAGCTCATATTGGTGATTTTGGATTATCAAGACTGCTACTACTTTCCAAAGGCCAAACAAGCTCAATTGGGTTGAAGGGAACAATTGGATACATGGCTCCAGGTACAGTTTCCTTGTCAAAATACCTTAAAGTATATAAAAACATGAGAAATTTATTGAGAACTATAATTTCTTGATTAGAATTTTGTACTGCAGAATATGGAATTGGCAATGAGGCAACAACAGCAGGAGATGTTTATAGCTTTGGAGTAATTTTACTAGAGATGTTCACAGGAAAGAAGCCAACAGATGAAGGGCTCAGTACTTTAAATCTCCACAAGTTCGTTAAGGCTAATCTGCAGAGACGAGTGATCATGCAAATTTTGGATCCAACACTTGTTGTGACGAGAGAAGTACTGGAGAAACTAGCAGCGGTAGAAGAAAGAACGGAAGGCAGTGACAGGTGTTATAGTAAGACAGAGATTCAGGAAGACGATGTCAGTAGTATTGAAAATTTTGGATCGAAGAGAGACAATCTACAGAAATGCATTGTATCGGTCTTTGAAATTGGACTTGCATGCTCTTCAGAACTTCCAGAAGATCGAATGAGCATGAAAGACGTCACTAGAAAACTAAATCTCATCAAGGAAAGGATGCTTTTGTTCGTGCCAGAACCACAAATGAATTATCATGTTTGAAAATATAGCACAGATTTTTTTTTAAAAAAAAAATTGATGTCTGCTTGTGTCCAGTAATTAATAATTAATTAAGAACAATAAGAAGTAATTAATATTTATGTTGTAATTTGCAAACTGTTAATATGAGTTGGTATCCGATAGTGGGTCCACTAATAAATATATTTATTTTTTAAAAAAATTAGCAGCCTTAAGCCTACAATTAAAAAAAATCAGGAGCAACTCTTAAGCTCATAATTAATTAAATAAAAGAATATCTTTTAAAGTCTAATGGTTTAGCCCATTACATCCACTTCTTTTCTTCTTCCTCTCATCCTTTACCCTTGCTAATATCTATTTGCAGACCGTAACTACCCATATATTTTCATGGCTCATCTGCTGAAGCCCGTGCAAGCCTCCATGTAGTTCGGTGCCTGGTAGTGAGAGTCGGTACCTAGAGTGGATAGTGAAAGTGGGTCGGGTGTACTTCACATATGAAGTAGGTAAAAGAGTGAGATAGAGTCCTCTCAAAATAAAAAAGGAGTCCCTTCAATACTAAAGTCAGTAGGATATGGATGAAAAGGAAGAAGAAGTCTAGTTATCTGAATGCTTTATGGGTATTTATAAAATAAAGATAATGTCTTTGCCTTAGCATCTGAACATGTTTAGGTCCAGTTCTTTAGTGGACCGATCCATCAATTCTTAGATTTTATACTTTTCATTATTTATTTTTTTTGAATGGAATATGCTTTTCATTTATATATAACACCGATCACAATCATTTGCAATCAAATTTGTCATGTTATTTTCTTCCATAAGAATTGAATCAACTAAGACCTTGGTAATTTTATAATTCATTAACTATGCTCTAATTATTTATGAGTCCACTATATAATTCTTTCTTTTTTATTAGCCAATCGCAGAAAAATCTATTACATATATGAAAAGTGGGTTCAAATTCTTGTAGGATGCATGAACAATGATACATATTGTGGTTGGAAGCAGTTGGTATACGGCAATAAAAAAAAATTTTGCTTCTTAAAGAAGCTAATATAAAATGTCATTTGATTCATTTGTATAGAATATGTTTGATTTTTTTTTGGATTTATATTGATCTTCTCAGATTTATATCAAATTTTTTATTGCATACTATTGTTATTTACAACCAAGTTTGAGAAAAGAAATTGTTATTGGTAGAACATGCAGCATGCATTTTTCTTAAATTATTTTTAATTAATTTGAGTCACCCATCTTTATAGTCTAGCCAATTTATTTTTCTATATTATATATAATCATTTTTATAAATCACAGTTGTGATATGAAAAAAATTCTAATAACTTATCAAAAGAATATGAAATTGCAATGTTTTTAAACTTCAATGCTTCATTGAAAATTATTGCTCTAGACTAAATATTTTTATTATTTCAAAGCAACGAATAGCATTCTTGTTATGTTTGATTTTTTTTATATAAATTTCTTTCTACGATTGATATGCAGTGTGCATAAAAATTCATGTTAAGTGTTAAGATAGGATTTTATTTTGATAAGAATAGAAACAAATAAAAAGAACACTAATACTATATATATATTTTTTTTAAAAAAATATAAATGCAATAAATGTCATTTTTTAACTTCAGTTTACAAAGAGTTTACATTAGGGTAATTTAGTCTATTTACTATTAATTTATTAGGATTTTTGTGACCCTAGTAAATTAGATTGTGGAAATAGGCTCTGTAACGACCCGAAACTAACACGATATAATAAGGATTAATATATAATATAATAATAATCAATCTTAAATTAAAATTCAAATAAAACTCCCTCAAAAAAAAATTAAAAAAATAAGGGTGACAACGATCGTTGTTACATTCACAACGATCGTTGCTAAATGTTCAATGATCGTTGTTAAATGAACAGTGATCGTTGTAAAAATCACGAAAATCGGTCAAAAGTTCCAGTAAGATACACGAGCTTGTGGGAAAATAACAACGAGCTCGTTGCTACACAGCAACGATCGTTGTGAATAGTGCAACGATCGTTGTGAACCAAAAATCACCCAAACGAAATTTTTGAATAGAAAACGCAGTTTAAAAACAGTATTTTTTTGACTTTCCTCTGTAAATATAATCTCCAACAGGCTCAAAAACAATGTAAACATATAATAAGCTTTTCGATATATTAAAAAATAAAACCAAAACATGTGTTCTCAATATGAATTTACATCAATACATAAAATTATACATATTGACTCTCAATCCAAAACAAACTACAAATATATAATACAAAATGCAAATCTAATGCACAAACAAACTAATGATCCACTGGCCAACCTTAATCTTCTATTGCAATGCACTTGAACTTTCAGTATCAAATAGTTTTCTACACCTGAAAAACATAATGCCAAGGGGTGAGCTGGCAACTCAATAAATAAATAATTACTAATACTTACCCCAATATATACATATACACACACTTATACATATATACACACATATATATAGACCCTCAAAGTCAATTATATAAACCGAATATATAACTATCAAACCATAATTTCATAACATCTCATTCTCACTCAAACCTTTACCACAATCCTTACAAGTTATCAAATTAATCATCAATATCACATTAGGTTCATTACTTCATTTAGCAATTAACACTTTCATCACATCATTATCTCAATTTCTATCCAAAATCCTCATTTCACAACACATAAATCACAAATTCAATATCTCATTCATTAAATACAATCCTTGATAATTAGGTAAACTATCTAAATGATTGGTTCAAAGAATGGTAACCCGATCGCATCTTTTTCTCAATATCAATATCAATCTTTTCAATATCAATATATCTCATTGGTGCACCAATTCCCCTCTTCACTTTTCTAGGGGTTATTATCATTCATTTCGTTTCCCCTTTTCACTTTTCTAAGGGTTTAATATCATTCATTTCAATTCCCCTTTTTCACTTTTCTAGGGGTTTCTTATACATTTCAAATCTCAAATCTTGGGTTACCAATTCTTAACCAAACACTTAGACAATCCATCTCATTACCAAGCCAAACATAATCAACCAATCAACCAAACAACCAATCATCAATCATCTTAACTTAACAATCAACCATTTCATTCAATCACATAATCAAATCAATCATCAATTCCATCAATGATAATCACAATCATATATTCTTAGCACAATTCAATTCTTTCCTCAACAATTCCACTATAAATCACATGTCTCAACAAATTCATCTCATTTCCTCTTTGATTCTATCAATCTCATTTCAATTCCTCATCAATCATCAATTTCCTCATTTGCAAACCACATCACAACTCTCACTTCATTACTCCTTTCATTCACAAGTTTCAATTACATTCAAATCACAACGTATTCTTTCACATTTCAATATTTTATCACATTCTTTCCTCAACTCAAACAAATCATG
>CANYLF010028219.1:0-19884 GCA_948193215.1 Bocquillonia castaneifolia
TGTGTGTGTTATTGAAATTGTACTTGATTATGTTAATGATAACGTGATAGTTATAATGTGATATGGTCATGAAAGATATTGCGGTTAAGATACCAATCATGGTATGTTGTTAATACTGTGATATAAATGCTGAAAATAAAATACTTAATATATGTGAATTGTGATGTGTTGATTATATATATATAGCAATACAATATGAAACAATATTATATTATAGGAGGAAATACGATCAACAGATATATTAAACATTAATATTCAATAATCACGTGATATATGTATATAGTAGATGATAGTGAGATACCATATGTGGTAATTTTGTTTGATGTGCTTATTGTATTTTTACATTATAATAAATTGATATAAAATGGCATATGATGCCAGTAAATGAGGAAGTACATATACATATATATAATAATATGATGAATTGATTATAGTTATATGTATATTTATATATTTATGCTTATTTTCTCACTGAGCATGAAGCTCATTATTTTCCTCAATAATCTAGTGTTGCAGGAAAATCGAATAGGAAGGGAAGGTTACTTTTGGTAGAGCTCCAGGTGGCTAGACTTTGGCGATTTTAGGGAAAAGTGTTTTGTTATTATAATATTATTTAACATTTCTATTATATTTTAATAATATTTTTTTGAGATGGTAATAATATTTCATTTCGAATCTTCTTTTTATATTATATATAAATGAAATCTTATTATCTTTTAAAATAAAATTATAAAACATTTATTAATAAAGAAAAATAAATATAAAATCACATTTGTTTTTGTTAATATGTGCATAAAAGCATAATATTTCTTTGAAAATATGACAGAAAGGGTAAACTTTTTTCTTGAGAATTGAATTAAACAAAATCAATTTTTAAATATTTTTTTAAATTTGAGACACAACTAATACATTAATTTATGATATTGAAGGAGAAAAAAAAATTGTAGAGATTGAACTTATATTCTTTCACAGATGTGCATAAGTGCTCGAATTGCAATGAATTGATGTTACCGGCATTGGAATTGAAATTGGAATCTAAAATAGAAATTAGAATTAATGGTTTCAAATTATAATTTTGAGTTTTATTAAACAGTTTGAAATGAAAATTGAATCAGAAAGGAATTTTCAATTCATGAACTAAAACTCTCTCTTCATATATAGGCCTTGCTTGGTTAAAAATTATACACTTCTTCAGAAGTGTACTTCTCAGAAAGTTTATTTTCAGGAAAGTTATTGTGGGGGAAGTTGCACTTGATTTTGCTTGGTATAATTTTTAAGTTCCTACGAGTTAATTTCTACTTTTAAATCATTATACATAAATGACAATTATATCCTTAATATTAATTTAAGATATAAACAATAAAAGGCTTTTATTATCTTTAATCTTTACTTCACTAGGAAAGTTTGACTTCCTTAAGGTTTGCTAAGGAAGTTACTTCCCTTTGACCAAGGAAGTTTGAGACCAAACTTTCCAGGAAGTAAGATTAGAAAATTAAACCTCATATTTCCTACTTTCTGAAAAGTCATGCTTCCCTAGTCTTCTTACCCCCAACCAAGCAATGCCATAATTCAATTATGATTCTTCCAATACAGAAAATGGAATTGCCGGTTCGATTTCCATTCCAATTTGATTCAAAACTATTAACAAATTTATCCTTACATGTGTGGCTTTTTTTTCCCTTGCCTATAATATAAGCACAAAAAAAAATGAATCAAAGAAAAACAATGACAAAACAGTACATTGGTAATGCATATCATTCTCACTCACTTCACTTCACATATAGTTGTTTCGTTTCGGTGCTTTATTAAGCTGTCAACAACAAGTCTCCATCTATGTATCTTCTATTTCTATATCCCATTTCATTAAAAAAAAGAAAAAACATGACATGAGACCCACACAGACAGTGGGGTCCTTTTCATTAAAAAAAAAAACTGTAATAATCAGAGCCCAAAGCCAAATCCAAAACAAAAACAAAGCCATTACTATTACATCACTCCCTTCCACCTTTTTTTTCTCTCTACCTCTCTTTCTTCTTTGCCTGAATAGATAGTTACTGCTCCTCACTTACTTTCTTTTACTTTTGCTAGGGTTTTTTTTTACTTCCATTTCTCCATATACCCTCTTCTCATTATCAATGCTTCTCCTCTTCTTTCAGGTACCCTTTTCCATTACCCTTTTTCATTTTCTTTAATATACTGATATCTTTTTATTTATTTCTCTTGCTTTCTCTACTGGGTTGCTTGCTGTTTTCTTTTAATGTCGTTTTATGTTTTTTATTTTTGCGTTTTCATTTTTGATCTTTGTTGTTGGTTTTACTTATTTCTTTCTGTTTTGAAATATACTAATGTAATTTTTTTTTGAAATTATTTTGCCTAAAAAGAATTGAATAAAGCTACTGTTGTTGGTTCTAAAATTCTAATTGCATTCCTCTTTTTCCCCCTTTTCTCTCTCTTTCTTTTTTTAATTTTAATTGCCTTTTTTTTTAATTTATTTGGTCAAGACTTCATTTTTCAGATCACTGTTCTTTATCTTGCAAAAATGAAAATTTGATTGCTTTTTATGGTAATGTACTCTTGAATTAAAGATATGTTTTTGGTTTAAGTTTCATAATTTTGTTTGTTTATAGGAAGTAATTGATTTTGCCAGAGAGAAAAAAGAAAAGAAAGAATTGATGATGACATTAAATATGCTATTGTAATGGTTGGCTTTTTTTTTTTAGCTTATTAAAGTTTTGTTGAATGTCAGGACTTGGATATGGGGTTTTGGAGAGAGTGAAAGTGAAAGGTGCTTGCAGAGTATTTACAATTTAAGATATTTATACCAAACAAAGGTCTAGAGTTAATGTTCTTTGTTTTCAGATCTTTTGAAGTTTTTCTTCCCCTAATAAGTTGTTCTGGTGAATGGATTAGTGTAACTTAAAGGTGGTCTATATAGAACTCATTTATTGGATTGCATTTGAAGAAAGGGAGGTGGGTTTTGAGGAGTTGTATTTAATGGGGTCGTACTCGCGCAACTGTGAAATTGTTGAAGCAAGGGATGATGTCAATTCAGGAAATCATTCGAAACGGGTTTATCATTCTCATTCTGGATTTAATGTGGGGGGCAATGGTAGCGAATCATCTGGACTTAAACTGGGTTACAGGGTTTCTATTGAAGATGATATCAACCAACTTTTTGAGGCCATTAGTCTTAAAAACCCCTCTAAGGGTTTGATTCATTCGAATCAAGCAAGTACAAGTTCAAGCCCTTTAAGAAAAAATGCCATGAAAAGGCCAATAACAGTAGGTGTGCCCTATTCACCAAGAATTGGGGGTTCTGAGCAAGTGTCTTTGAAGCAAGCATTAAGGGAACTTTGCATTTCTAAAGCATCAGAAATGGCTGCCACGAGACGGTTATCAAAGTCTATTGGCTCTCCAGGTGCTTCAGAAGCTGGAAGGATAACAAGTTTGTACAATTCAGTTGTAGTTGAAACTAGTAGATCCGGGCAGCCCACAGATGAAGGCAAAGGGACTCTGGTTGAAATATCTCTGGTGCCAGAAGAAAGTACAAATTCTTCTGGGAAGGTGCCTAACATAAAGTTACCAAACCAGAGTACCGGTTCTTCTCCTCAGTCCCAAGTACTAAAATCTCCACACCACAGTGCTCATTCTTCTCCTCGATTTGCTGTTGCAACAACAACAAAGGGTGGTTCTGGTACTCTATTGATGCAGGATGAAATTGCTTATGCATCCAAAGAGATTGGAAATCAAGCATTAAAGTCGCCTGACCAAAGTACCTTCTCTTCTCCTGGATTTAAAGCCCCCAAAACACAAAGGGATAAGGGGACCACATTGATGCAAAATGAGCTTGGTTCTGCAACAGAACAAGTTGGAAGTCAAGCAATAAAGTCACTGTCCCAAAGTGTTCCATCTTCTCCAAAAATTTCTGTTCCATCCACAAAAATTGGTATCGGGACCACATCAGTTCAACGCAATGTGATCTCTGCATCAGCAAAAGTGAAACCTCAATGTTCAACTCCAGAAATGGGGCAGAAGGAGACATCTATGGCCACAACTTCTGTTTCTCGTTTTGATTCTGTTGACAATATGCCTGATGAAGATACAAATTTTGCCACTTCAACAAAGGCAGCAAGAAAAGCATCAGCACCTAGATCAGGTCGGAGAGGCAGATTATCCTCACCTCCTTCCTCAGTTAGTATAAGCAGAATTAGCAAGTTCACAAGAAATGCTCCACGGTCAGCAAAATCAGTTGTAAAGAACAAGAATGCTGTTAAGAAGAAAATAAAACAGGGTACAGCTTCTGCTGCCAATATTTCTAAAGAAGGTAATAATAGCTCAGCTCCTAGCACAGGTCAGTTGGTTTGCCATAAATGTCAATGTGCCTTACGGAATGTGACTGAAGATTCAAATGAAGATTTGTCTGCCAGTTTTAGTGCTGAAGTTAGCTCAAGCAATGTAGATGCTGGTGCTAGTAAACCAGATGTCAATTCAAGCAATTGCAACAGGAGCAGATCCGCAAGCAAAGCAAAGAAGAATTCAAAATCAAGAGAGAAAGGTGAATTTTCCCAGAGCTCTAAAAGCAGCCTTGGTGAGTATAGCACTAGTACTAGCAATAGTGATGAGAGCAATGCAAGCAGGCCTAGCTATTGCAACAGACCCCACATGTCCAAGGATATTAGATGGGAAGCTATTCTCCATGTCAAGATGCAGGATAGGGTCCTAAGTTTGAGACACTTCAACATCTTAAAGAAGCTTGGTTGCGGAGATATAGGAACTGTTTACCTTGCTGAGCTAATTGGTACAAATTGCCTATTTGCTATAAAGGTCATGGACAATGAATTTTTGGCAAGAAGAAAGAAGATGCCGAGGGCCCAAACAGAAAGAGAGATTTTGAGAATGTTAGACCATCCTTTCCTCCCCACACTGTATGCCCAATTTACATCAGATAATTTGTCATGTTTGGTAATGGAGTATTGTCCAGGTGGAGATCTGCATGTCCTTAGACAGAAGCAGCTTGGTGGAAGTTTTTCTGAACCGGCAGCCAGGTAAGATACTTTAAGTTCACAATTTACTTCCAATATTCTAATTCTTAGAGTCGTAGTTGTGCGTTCTGCGCAATCATGTGCATGATAAAAGTACAATATTAAACTAGCCTGGTTAGAGAAATGTAATTAGGATGTCCAGTTCTTGGTCTCATGTTCTCATCCATATTCATCATTATTCATAAATGTTGAAGATTGAAGCTAATAAGTTGAGGCTGTTATCTTGATTTTTGAACCATTGTTTTGAGTTTGAATCTATCAAACAGTCTGCTTATGAGGTGTCCAGCATCTTTTTATTGACAACATTGGGACTTATCGCCAATGAGACTACCACCTTTTGCTACCAGCATTGCAAAACTTTCCAAGAGAAATCTGTAAATCAAGCTCAATTTTAAGCTATATTTATTTCTTACAGCCTCGTTATTTTATCTCTTTGTTTAATCCAGGGCTTCTGTCATACAAGTTTGTAGCTCAAGTTTTTTTTGTGGACTTTGGAATATTGAATATCTTGTTTGATCCAACTTCTGATCATGATAAATTGTTGTTTATTTCTGGCGGAATTCGATTGTACAAACTTTCGTTTGTGGCCTTAGCCCTTTGCATTTCATCTATACTTCTATTTCCTTTTGCTCTCATAAATGTGAAAATCTAACATGAGATTAAAGTGGGACAGTTGATGCAAATTCCATCTCATGATTGACACAGCTTTCTTTGCAATTCATTTTTCGTTTCCTGTAACTGATCTTAAACTGTTAATGTATAGGTTTTATGTTGCTGAAGTCCTCCTTGCTCTTGAGTACTTGCACATGCTTGGAGTTATCTATCGGGATCTGAAACCAGAGAACATCCTTGTTCGAGAAGATGGCCACATTATGCTCACAGACTTTGATCTCTCCCTAAGATGCAATGTAAGCCCAACCCTCCTGAAATCAACCGATGCAGATCCTGTAAAGATGTCTGGTCCATGCACGGAGTCTAACTGCATCGAGCCTTTCTGCATTGAGCCACCCTGTCAAGTCCCATGCTTTAGTCCTAGGTTTTTACCTGCTGCTGCAAAAGCAAGGAAGCTAAAAGCTGAGATGGCTGCTCATATGAAGTCATTGCCTCAGCTTGTGGCTGAGCCCACTGATGCACGTTCAAATTCCTTTGTTGGAACCCATGAATACTTGGCCCCTGAGATCATTAAAGGAAAAGGTCATGGAGCAGCAGTTGATTGGTGGACATTTGGTATATTTCTTTATGAGCTTTTATATGGTAGAACACCATTTAAAGGTTCTTGCAATGAAGAAACTTTAGATAATGTGGTATCGCAGAACCTTAGGTTCCCAGACACTCCACTAGTTAGTTTCCAAGCTAGGGATCTTATCTGGGGCCTGTTGGCAAAGGATCCTGAGAATCGTTTGGGAACAGAGAAAGGTGCTGCAGAGATCAAGCAACATCCTTTCTTTGAAGGCTTAAATTGGGCACTGATAAGATGTGCTATTCCACCAGAACTACCAGAATATTACGAATTCGGAGTTTCCTGCATGGCCTCAAATGAAACGAGCAGCAAGTACTTGGATTATGAAGCTACAGGAGAGCACCTTGAGTTTGAGCTATTCTAAACAAGGTGTCTCCTATGTTGCAACTATAATGGACTTGTGATGTAAATTTGATCGAGAATATTGTGGTAAAAAAGCCAATACTGGTAAGCAGCACAGAAGTTGACATTCTGTGGCTGAGCGGTTGAGACATGGCTCTGTCCAAATGCAATACGAGTCTTGAGACCAGCTTCTGTAACGTCAAATGATTCATGGAGCAACATTCTCACTTCACGTGTATATATCTTGTCCTGGGGTCATCTTTTTCTTGGCTCCAGTATCTATCCGTAGTGGCAGGCATTCGTTTCTGCTTGGTGTTGTCTCAATTCTCAAACAAAAAGTCCTGTCAACTCATCACTCCTCTTCCTGCTCTCATAAATTAAAATAAAATAAAATAGAGCTTTTTTTTTTTTTTGGTGGAGCTGGTGCTTTCTCGGGCAAATCCATAATAATTTGGATAGTATTTAAATAGTTGAATTTTTCATCAATGAGTAGCAAGTCCATCTTGCTCTTGCACATTGGCTATATTCCCCGTTTAAACTTTGCCAAGATAGACAACAATGTAACCAATCACATGGCCAAATGTCATACCTCATAGGATTGATCAAGGCAAAATTTATACTTCTAAATTTGTTACATACTTCATCTACCATCTTTTTCACAAAAGTTGAAATATTTCTAAATCTCAAGTGGGTTAGGAAATGCTTTAAATACACATTTTTTACCCTCTAATGAAAAGAATAAATAAGTTTTGGAAATCAAAAATTCAATTTTCAAGTGTCATTAGTAAGAGAATAGAAGAAAATAAAAGTTAAGTGGAAAAAAATTAAAATGTATCTACTTTTTTCTGAGACACTTAAAAGGGTTGGAAGGATTAAATTTATTACTTCATTTTGTTCTAATCAACGTGAGTTTCAGGTTTAAATTCAGTGAAAATATACATATAACCAATGAATAAATAAAAAATAATAATCTCCATTTTTTCTGCTAACAAGTAATTTAATTTTTAATTTAATTTGGATGAATTACTCTAATCCCATATATTTCAGTGTATTTTACACTTACCTCCTATAATTTGAATATTATGCTATTACCCCTGTATTTTGAAATGATTATACTTTTTAGCTATTAATCAACAATTTAAATGATTCATTTGTCAAAATTAAAGTGTAATTTGGTCTATAAAATTTATATATTTTTCGATTCATCCAAGATTTCATTTAAAATAAATGTGAAATAATGTAAACTAATTTAAAACATATTATTATATATTATTGCACTAACAAAATTAAATTAAGTAAAAAGATAAATTAGTATTTCTAAAATATTATTTTGGATGAATTTGAAAATCTGTAAATCTTATAAACTAAATTGCACTCTAATTTTGATGAAGTAATTGATTGAATCGTTGAATGATAGCTAAAAAGTGTGTGAAGTGGGTTCTAGTGTAATGAATTCAAAACATAAGGGTGATAGTATAATATCAAAAATATAAGGATAAATGTGTAATACACTAAAATTAGGGGTGAGAGTAATTCACCCATTTAATTTTGATAAAACAAGGCAAAAGGTACAAATAGGTCCTTAATGTTTTTGTTAAAGAATATTTAAACTCTTGAACTTTAACTCGCTACAACTCAACCCTTCGACTTATGAAAATTGGTACAAATCAACCCCTTAGATAATAGAAAAATTAACGACGTTAGTTAGAGGGGTTGATTTATACCTATTGTTATAAATTTAAGGGTTGAGTTGTACTGAGTTAAACTTTAGGAATTTAAATATTATTTGAGAAAAGCTAAAGGGTTTATTTATACCTTTTACATTCTAAAATTATTAATTTTAAAATTATTTCACTTTTAAATTATTTTAATAATTTGTCAGATTTTAAATTAATTTATAGTTAATAAAAATTTATATTTTACACCACAATATAAATTAATAAATATTTTATTAAAATTTATATTTAATTTATCATAAATTTTATTTTTTTAATATACATGCTATTTTCTTACTTAGTGAAATTAGTACATATATTTAAATTTTAAGAAAATCGGTGACACTTTCAAATAAAATTAAAAATATAAAATACAAAATACAAAATCTACTTCGACATTAAATAAAATACATTTAAGCAAAATGTATAGGTTATATTTAAAATAGATTTGAAAAATAGATTTAAAATAAAATCCATTTATCCAAAATATAACCAATACATTGTACCTAAATGGATCTTATCCTTATAAAATTTGTTATTATATATTTTTAAATATTTTAAAGTAGATTTATTATTATAAAATCATATTATACATTGTTAATTTTGTTTTAAAGTGTCACTAATTTTATTAATTTTTTAAATTAATGTGAAAAATTTTACTAGTTTGAAAAATAGCACGTTTCTACTAAAAATATAAAATTAATAAAATTTATCATAAATTAAATATAAAAATTCATAAATCAATATTTATAATATTATAGTGTAAAATATAAATTTTTATTGACTATAAATCAATTCAAAATGTGATAAATTATTAATATATTTGAAATGTGAAATAATTTTAAAGTTATAATTTTAGAATATAAAAGGTATAAATAGACCCTTTAACTTTTTTTCAAAGAATATTTAAGCCCCAAAGTTTAATTCAATATAACTCAGCCCTTAAACTTATAAAAATCAGTACAAATCAGCCCCTTTGACTAACTTCGTTAGTCTCTCTGTCATCCAAGAGGCTGATTTGTACTGATTTTCATAAGTTTAAGGGTTGAATGGTATCGAGTTAAAGCTCGGGGGATTAAATATTCTTTGAGAAAATTTTTAAGCGCCTATTTGTACCTTTTGCTATAAAACAAAGGGAACTCATAAAGGGTAGGGATGGCAACGAGGCGGATTAAGGATGGGGAAGCACTACCCATCCCGACTCTATCTTTTTAGGGAATCTCCATCCCCATCTCCATCCTCATTTCATTAATGGGGTTGAAATTGTTCCCATACTCATACCCGTGGGAATCCCCATCCCCATGGAAATACCCATTTTCCATTTATTATGATTGATTTTTTTTAATTTTTTGTTAATATTTATTTAAGAAATTATATATATAACTTTAAAGTAAAATAATAATAATAATAATAATAATAATAATATATCATTTATTAAAAATTTAAATATAATATATGAAAAAGTTTAGTAAATCGAATTTAATTAACATATAATCACTATAATTATAATTAATTAAGTTAGTTTTTCTAAATGTCATTGTGAATTATACTTTAAGTTATATTTTATTATATAATTTTATATATTTATGTATAAAATAAAAAAATTATACACATGAATATATAACTAGTTCTCATGGGGTCGGAAACGAGGATCCCATGAAATAATCCCTATGAAATAGGGATAGCACCCCATTCACGTTACATCCCTGAGTATGGGAAAGAATTTTCTCAATTCCCATACCCATGGATAAAATAAACGGGATTCTCCGTTCCATTAAGGCGGTTTCCGTGGGTAATGAGTAGTCCTGACCCATTGTCATCCTAATAAAGGGAGAAAAAAAACAGTAGTAAAAACGCAGCGTTTTAAACTCTGGAGTAGAGAGCTTATGTCATGCAGGATACAGCCGGCATTTTTATTGAGTTTCAATCCTATCAGATCAGTTAATGGAATCAAACTCCGACGATGAATTCGTTACTCTCATATGCACAAACTCAAATCCAATCCAACACAAAGAAATCTCCATTTCGACTATGGATATCCATGCCTGGGATTTGTCAAATCATATCCTCTGTTCCCAAACAGTCAGAATCCAAGCTCATCGAAACAGGCAAGTCATCATCATTATCATTAACGCATACTAATTCTCAATAACAATTTAATTTTTCTGGTGTTATCGGTACTTTTTGTTTCCACTTTTGCAGGCTTGTCGAGGAATCTTCCTACTTTCATGGCCTTCTCAGTGGAAGTTTCAGGTACTACTTAACTATCATTACATCAATGGATTGTAAAAAGAATTATAGTGGTTGCTATATACAACTGGTACTGGTTGCAGTGAATCAAATCTCAAGTGTGTTTCAATTGACTGGAATATGGAAGTATTTATCAACATTTTGAAGTTTGTTTATGACTGCCACCTGGATATCTCTTCTAGAAATTTCCTCTCTCTTTTTGAGGTAAATTAAACAAAATTTTATGATTTTTTATGGTTACATGTAATAAAAATTAATTATTGAATGTTAATGTTTTAGGCTGCACTTTATTTTGGAGTGGAATCAATTGTATTGAAGTGTAAAACATGGTTTTCTGAGGTATGTTTATGTAAGAAGTCAATACCATTGGAAGATTTGATTCACATTTGGAACTTCGGTGTAGAGCATGGTGAGTGTATATCTATTTTTTTTTAATTGATTAGAACTTTTATTTATTATTATTATCACTGTTGTTGTTGTTTTTATTAATGTTTGTTGTAAGTAATCTCATAAATGAGTAATGACGTCCACTCTAATTAATGCATTTGCAGCAATTGATTTTGTTCCAGAATTGTGTGCAAGCTATCTAGCAAGAAATTTTGTATGTGCTCAACTTTTATATTATTTATTAGCAGTCTTACTGTAAATTCAGTTTGTTGATGATGTTTTACACCGTATTGTTTCACTATATTTTGGCCTCTGAGCCTATACCATGTCTGAGCGCACTAAATTGATAGATTAGTTTGATGTTACTACTATTTTGATTAAATAGTAAAAGAAATTGAATGAATTGCTTTTTACCGTGTGCTTTGAATTCCCCTTTTAGCTTCTTCCTATAGTTAAATAAATTACTTCAGTTGGATTAGTAATAATAGTGTTTGATTACATTCAAGTGGCAGTATTGGTCCTTTTGTGAAATTATTTTGCTGTAATATATGTTTCTAGCACTAGCAGCATGATAAATGTGTGTGCGTGTTTTTTTTTTTTTTTGCAGATGTGGGCTATGTCTAGTGACTTTTTTGCAGAGATTCCTTATAATATGTTATATTGTTGTGTAAAGCATCCTCTTTTGACAGTACACAGGTAAATAGATTATCTATTGTGTTGCTTGATTTTGCTCGCTCCATAACTGTCTATATTCTGATATTCACTCGTGTTTACCAGTGAGATGCAACTTTCTGATGCACTTTTAGTTTGGCTGAATGCTAACAAAGAACAGCCGGAACCTTTGAGCAAAATTGAAAATGACTACACTGGAATTTTAAAACAGGTACACAAGGGTGGGCCTAGACAGGACTGGTGTCCCTTCCCCCTCAAATAGGAATAAAAGGGAAAAAAAAAAGAAGACACATGAATGTGAAAGTAATAGTTACTAGTTAACATCCAATGCTCTGACTCTTCTTTCTTTTTCCTATCTCAGTAGACTGAGCTCTATTAATATATCCAACAAGAACCTATATGAATGTTTGCTAACTTTTCTGAACCTATAATCTGTTCCTAGTCCCCTGTGTTCTAGGTCCATGTCTCTCACATTCACATACATGAACCATAAAATGGGACAAAGTCCACAACACCGATTCTTATTTGCAAAGTATTAAATAATCAAAGTCCATTTTTTTGTTTTTCATAAATATTTATTTGCCTAAGTTTCAATTGTTTATGATTTGATAGTCTAAACTTTCCTTATTGGGGTTAAGCAGATCCGGATTAGTCTTTTGCCATTATGGTTTGCTGCAGGTATGAATAGATGATATGTGTGGTTAAGATTTGCTTTCATTCTCAAAATTTCAATTGATTGCAACAACATTATTCATTGAATTGGTATGCATTTTAGGAAAACAAAGGTCTTGCTATTTTTCGAAGTTTGCTGAAGAAAGCATTGAGACAATATATAGACTCATGAAGAGTCCAGCTCCAGATTCAATTGGCATCTTTAGAGATGGTGACTTGGACCATCTCAGGATTCGTTTGACAGAATATTCTAAGGTTTTCTTTTATCTATCTCTGATTTCTCCTGGAATTCCTTTGATGATTTTGGCCTTTTCTGTTGACAGTTCACTAAGTGAAGCTTAGATAATACAAGTTATAGGATAAAATTGCAACTCGTTGAGAGCTTTTTGTCAGTGTCATACAGCTTCAGAAGCTTTAATTTATGGATTTATAATTGATCCTTCAAATATTCATAAATTTTTTTCTCTAATTTTATGTTATTCTTTGCTTTATAATTGTTGTATATTTGTTGGAGGGCTGAGGAAACTTAGGTGTTTTTTGAAACCTTCAGGATAGGCTGGAATATCATTAACAAAGTATCATGGAATTCTCTCTCGTTTTGAAATCCACTTGGTGTATTCTTCCCTATTTTTTAGTATTCTGCCCTATTTTTTACATGAAAAGGTTCGCTTCTTGACTGTGAAGATGAAACTCAGATCTAAAACACGGGGAGTTATTGACCGGTCGTGATGCCTTTTTTCAAAGACATAATTCTGCACCCCTATCAGATTGTGTTTTAGTCGTTTTAACTGCAGAATATTTAGGGAGAAAAAATTTAAATGCTTTTTGTTAATTCTATAAGACAATTAGACAAATACAGATTTAGGTGGAGATTTCAACTTTCAAGCTTGTAACTAAGCACCCTTAATTGTGAATGCTGCAAACTGCAAAGTATTGAACTCTGAAGAGAATAGTTGCCTAAAGTGAAACTTTCTTTCTCTTATGGTTTATAAATGTTGCTCATTCAATTCAATAAGTCATTACATCATTTTAAATTAATGAAGAAACTGGTAGTGTTATAAGTGTCAGTACTATATATTTCATCTGGAAGTTTATGTTATAAGCAACTTTTACCTTAATACCTTACAATTCCTTTATTTTCACGGTTCATGTGTGTGTTTATGACTCAGAAGACTGTTCGTGTTTTGCAGAAATTGGACCTTTCAGGTTGTCCACAGATAACATCAGTGATCCTTCTACTCTCTTTGCTTCCTTCTTCATATAACGTGGACCTCACTCTGAGGAAAAACATTAGACAGTCTTTGGCCAACCTTGATCGTCTGAGTAGAGATCAAAGTGGAAGTGAATTATGGCATGGGTTGCCCCCAATGCTTTCTTTTGAAGCAGTTGAGGAGGTGGATATATCCAATTGTCCAGGGCTACGTCTTGATAGCACCATCGAGTTCTTTTCCAAGTCATTTCCATCTTTAAGAAAACTGAGAGCAGCATATCTTTTAAACTTTAAGATGATCACTTTGCATAAATTGATTCTGAAGTGTTCGCTCATAAGTGAGATTGACTTAACTGTTAATATAACTCCACTTATACCAACTCAAGTTTCAGTCGTATCTTCTAGTCCCACTGTACTTCCATCAAATAAGTCCATTGTTGGCAATAGTATCCTGGGCATGGCATCTCATCATTCAGGGAAAAACCTTTCAAACATCACTAGACTTGTATTGGAGGGTCGAAGTGATGTTTCTGGTAAATTATTTATCAGCTCTTTTTCTTTAACATTTCTTTGATAAATAATTTGACTAATACCACTTGAATTTTTGGCGAGCCTGTGTGTTGTGAGATTCATTGCGGTGACTCCCTCTGTTGGAATTAGACACCATGTGATAGAAGATACCTTTGCATGTAGCTGTATAGGGATATTTTAAATAACAAAAGAGTCATGATAGGCTGGTCTGTTGTGATTTATCAAGAATTCCACTATTAGAGTTCAATGAACATAGATATTTATGGCTACAGAAATTGTCATGTCGTGCACACCGATTATATGGATCTGCTGAAAATTTTTAGCCAAATGTGCAAATGCTCGTTTTTGGTCATAGGAATGACTTTTTATTAGGCTTATTTTTCACTTGTTATTATTGCTCTTTGTTCACCAGCTCAGTAACCTTTCATCTTAATCTTGATGCCAGATTTGGATCTCCAGTATATAATGGAGCACTGTGTTTCCTTACGGTACCTAAATCTTAAAGGTTGTATTTCAGTAACAGATATCGGCATATCAAATCTCATAAAGCATTGTGTCAAACTACACTCCATTTTAGTTTGTGATACTTTTTTCGGGACAAATTCTATTCAAGCTCTCTGCTCTATTATTCCAAACTTTGGTACTTCTACTGCCGACTTTGAGAAAGAATGTTCAAATACACTGGCACTTAAACTTCAAACACTTCATATGGGTGGATGCAGAGGTAGGTAGTTTCTCCTTTATTTCATCCTTCATTTGGACAGGTTTGGTGAGATAACACTGTTATTTTAGGTTTACCCTGGTTGGTGAAAGTTGGGGAAGGGATCAAGGGATGGGGCTCCTTTTATTTTATCCTTCAAAGCTAATATCTTCGGAAGCCACCACACCTGAAAACTCAAAGTCATTTTAAATTATTGAATTAATTGTAGGTGTTGATGAAAGATCTCTACTTGTGCTTATTTCAGAAGCACAAAACCTAAAGTGTCTTTGCTTGAGGGATACCAACCTTGTTGATAATGCTCTTTATAGTTTCTCAGGTTCTTCCTTGGAGACACTTGATGTGTCTAATACAATGGTTAGTTACACATTGATCCCTTCTGGTTCTTTAAAAAGTTATCACTAGAATTATGTAAATAGTGATTGCTTAGTGGTCTAAAATGTTGCATATGTTAGCTGGTTTAAATCAGATATATTAAGATTTTAGAACATTTAAATGTCAAATTTATTCCATGGATTAATAGTAGATTTTATAGTGAAAAAGTGCATCCATGGATGATTCTAATTATGAATCAATTATCCTTGAAAGAGTAAATTTTTAAATTATTTCAGTGCAAAATATGAAAATGAAGCCTCTATCTGTTGTGATAGATATGCTTGTGTTATTTGGTGTATAATGGAGAAACTGATCTTGCAAGTTCTTTCCCACTCTTTCACTTCTAACTTGCCGTGACTTGCCAGTTGTTTCTTTGTGTATGTCTGCTGAACCTAAAGTGTATATGTGAGGCATTTGACAATGCTGACCAACTGAAGGAAGCTTATTTCTGTGTGTGCCTTTTTTCATCTTGTTATTGACATACAGTACTAAATGGAAAAGATGCAAGGAACTCATATTTATAAGAAATAATGCGCATGCATGCTTGCAGATTTCTGGAGATGCTTTAGCTCACATTGTCAAACAAAATCCTTCCTTGAAGTGTTTGAATGCAAGAGGCTGTAAAAATCTGATTCAACAAGGAAGTAACAGCAGCAGAGTAGAACTTTCTTCCTCATATCCACGTAGAGAACTCTATACTGAATTAGGCAAGTCATGCATGTTGGAAGAGATTTCCCTTGGTTGGGGGTTTTCTTGGCTGTCTGTAGAAGCTCTAAAATCTTCTACTGCATCATTAAGAGCAATAAGTGTTGGTTTGGGTGGATCATTGGGTGAAGATGCCTTTGGCCTACTTCCTACATTTTGTCCCATGCTGGAGTCTGTAACTCTTTATTTTCAGGTATAACCTGCCAAAAGTTTCTTCAACTTGTCTATGACAATGGTGTTACTTCTAGAGGTTACCTATAATTTTTTACACGTCTCTATGCATGCATAAAGTGTTTGGTTAAGAAGTGAAAATATGATCTAGAGATTTTTCTCAGAATATCGAATTGGTGTGGCAAGTCTAATTATACTCTTGTTGATTTGTGCCAAATTAGAACCTCTCCATTTCTCTCTTTCTACTGCTTTATCTTTTTCGCTGGAAGTAAACAATAAATATGACTTCTAAAGGCTAAAGCACAGACTGGTAGATGCTTTTGGAAACCATTTTTATTTCTGATTGGCATCATCACTAAGTGTTCAAATGTCTTTTTAGTTGGTTATTCTTACTCATTTAGCTCCTTTCATGTACTCTTTATGACTTCAGAATGAGGGACAATAAAGAAAATAAAAATATTTTAGAAAAATCAATTGAAGGAATCATGCTGTAGGATGCAGATACATCGTGTTGTAGATACTTAATTGGCCATGAAGATGCACCCCTTTAATTTTCTCAAGATGTTGCTTAGTCCAAATTTGGTCAATTTGTTTTCATCTGGATTTCTTATTACACTCATTAAAACTCATAAATAAGGCCCTTTATTTCACTGATTTTTGTTATTGCAGGTAATCTCTAATACTGTGTTGACAGACATTATGACCACCTTGAAGCACTTGGAAGTACTGGCTCTGTGCTACTGCCTTGGTGATATATCTATATCTAGCTTCAAAAACTCTATGCCAAATCTAAGGAAACTAAGGCTTGAGAGGGTAACTCCGTGGATGACCAATAATGATTTGGTGGTTCTTACTCGGAACTGTGTAAACTTGGTTGAATTTTCATTAGTTGGATGCAGGCTTCTCAATTCAGGTTAGCCATGGTTAATGCGATATATGGTTAACACTTCACAATCTTTTGTGTGCATTTTGTATTGATTGCTTTTCCTATTTGATGTGATTGTAGCTGCATTTTGTTTGCCATGTCTTGGCATTCTTGTGAGTAATATTTGTACTTCTCTTAGCATATAGCATATTGACATGTTTGTCTAAGTTATGGTTCATTGTCCCTGTAGATTCTTTGCACATCATTTCACATGGATGGCCAGGCTTGATTTCTATCCACCTTGAGGTTCGTTTTTGCCATTTGCTCTTGGATTTAGATGCATTTCCACCTTTTCCTTTCAAGATTTTTCTTCGCTGTTGATAAGCAGAGTGCAATAAAAAGCTGCAAATACACCTACTTTAGTGATGTTACGGAAACTGGGAAAACCTACTTTATAATTTCACCGTGTCTTCTAGGACTGTGGAGGAGTAACATCAACTGGCATTTCTTCTCTATACAACTGCAGATCCGTTGAAGATATCTTGTTGCGTCATAATGTGAGTCATACATTGATGGATTTTCCTCTTTTCTGCCTCTGCAGCTGAATTTAATTTAAATCATATCAATGGGCTATATTATTGTATGGCGTCTAGTTTTCAATTGGAATGACTTCTATCCAATAATCACTTATTTTTGGAAAGTCGTAGCCTATTATGGGATGCTGATTATGTGAGCTTTACATCATTATGTTCCTGAATTTAATGGATTTAATGATCTTACCGGCATCGTGCAGGGCCAAGGGATAGACAGAAGCTTCATTCTCGATGCTGCTTCAAAGGTATTCTAATGGAAGTACATAACTGCCTTTTTAATTTTTATGCTCTTTTTTTTTTCAAAATAATTAAGGTGGCTTTGTCAATTTATATGGTTTTCATACCACTACAGATGCCGTTGCTTCGGCAAGTAGCATTGGATTTATGTGATGCATGTGACGGTGACTTTGACATTCCAGATGTAAGTTTGAACTCTAAGCTTTGAGATCATCATTTTGCTAGATGGACTTCCGCATAATTTTCTCCTTCCATGGGTGAAGTTTAGACATTTTGCAAATCATAGCCTTTTCTTGATGTGACCAAGATATGAATATGATCATCTAAGGGGTTTTAAGCCAGTTTCTAGATAGATATCCTAGACAGAAAGAGTTTAGAATTTTGCATTCAGCATGATGTACTGATTCTGCTAAAATGAGCTTAAGTTGGGGGAATCATGGATACTGCTCTTTCTTTGGAATGCTGATGTTCTAGACATCAAGGTAGGAACACCAGAAAATATATAATATCTTATCCATGAATATAACGGGTTTTCCGATTTCAATTTGTGATTGGTACCTTTGCTTGGATTTTTTTCATATCTGCACCCCTGAATCCTGACTTAAATTTATCTCAGTATGCTGACAGATATTTGTTGAGTACTGTGAAAATATCAAGATGCAAGTTTCCAACATCCTCATCAAATGTTTACTTCCAGGAAGGTCAAAGAAGGGCAGTGCATAGGGACACGTTAGTGCTGGTTTGGAACACCCAAAGACTGAATAGTACGGTGGTCAAAGAAAGACTTTAGCACTCAATTGCAAAATGCAGCGCCCTAAATTTTTCGTGTTCTCTGTGGTAAATAGGCGATAGGTTTGCATTGATGGCAGAGAAATGTGCATACTCTAGCAGCCTGAATACGGAATTTCTCGGGGTTTTTCATGTGTGAGCTTTCCAGAGTTGCATCATTCCTTTTGTTCGCTGAAACAGACAGGAATTCAATTCACATTATTTTGGAATCCAGTCACTTTGAAAGCCTATCATTGTGATCTAATCTAATGTAAATATGCGGAACTTCCAATTACAAATATGTATGTGCAAGACCGATCCTGGCGTTGATATTCACGGCAATGGATTTTCCTCCAAGAAAACTGGCACTGTACTAATGCTGAGCAGCCCGATTCTGAAATATGTGAGAGGCTATTGAAAGACTTTGAGAGGGTAGGTAGTAGGTGTTATTACGACGAATTAAAGTTGTGTAAATTAATATTACTTACAGGTGCTAACCTATTGTTGACAAATTCCTTAAGGATTTTGTATCAATTATCATGCTCGAGAGGCATATCCATTTCCCATGTTTCATGTTTAACTGTAATTTTTTAATAATTTCAAAAAACTTGCACGGCGTTTTATATTGACAGGTGGTTCAGGGCAAACACAAATATTAGAAAAAAAAATAAGTTTACAAATGAAATGAGTTGTTTTTTGAAAAGAGAAATTCTACGATCTCCTTTTTCCTTAGTTACTTTATTATAACCAAGTGTTTTTAAAATCGAGCTGAATCATGTGGTTCGAATGATTGAATCAAGAATTAGTTATGTCACGACCCATTTCCGAGATCATGACCGGCGTTAGAGAACGGGTAAGTTATACACCACCGGAATCCGTAGAAAGCCTAAACCCAATAAACACAATAATATATCCATCATTTTGTATTTTATCAAAATGATCTATCAACTAATGCATATATATATACATGTACTTGCTTTGTATAATTAAATAATAAAATATATTGCCGATGATAGTAATAATAATAATAATATTGACAATAATAATAGTAATAATAAGAATAATTGTGATACTTAACGATCATGAAAATTCAGCATCTCATATGGAGCTTTACAATTACTCGTACTATCATCAGTTTATCCGTCTACTTCAATAGTAATATTATGAACACGTCTATATATATTAAATAATTTACCAACTCATAAATTCATAATTTCTAAGCGAATAAATCACTACTGCAGCTCTAGAGTATAAATGTAATGACCGTAATTTTCGGTTTTTCAATTTCTAAGCCCGGGAGTGTATTTTTGTCATTTATTGCGTTTTTACTGTTATTAATTAAAAATAATAGTAAACGATGTCCGTTTAATTTAAAATTTTGCACGGGCTGC
>CANYLF010028386.1:0-10272 GCA_948193215.1 Bocquillonia castaneifolia
TTGCTGCATACACCAATCATCCCTCAATGCTTCTCAAACTTTGCTTTAGATAGGGACTTGGTCAAAATGTCTGCTACTTGCTCATCTGTACCACATTGCACGAGTGAAACCTCACCCTCTTGCTGTGTCTCCTTTATAGCATGGTACTTGATCTTGATGTGTTTTGTTCTTCCATGAAAAATTGGTTCCTTGGACATTAGGACTGGTGACTGATTATCACATTGAATCTTTGTTGATTCAACTTGAGCCGCATTCAAATCCTTTAGGAGTTTCCTCAACCAAATTGCATGATTGACAACTGCATTTGTAGAAATATACCCTGCCTTTACTGTTGACTGAGCCACCACATTCTGCTTCTTTGAACTCCAAGAGAAGATGTTTGAATTCAAGCTAAACATATAGCCTGAAGTGATTCTCATATCAACGCAAGATCCTGCCCAATCACTGTCACAATATCCTCCTAAACTCACAGCTCCTGACTTTGTTCCGCAATTTGCATCTTGTTCAAAGGAGAACTTCAAACCATACTCAACTGTTCCTTTCACATATATACCTAAGAACCTTCTTTGCGGTTTTCAAGTGCAAATCATTAGGCCAATGCATGAACCTTGATAACACACTAACAGTGAACATACTATCTTGCCTAGTTGTTGTCGGACACATTAAGCATCCAACCAAGCTTCTGTATTTGAATTCATCTGTAGGCTTATACCCATCTTCCTTACTTAGCTTCAGATTTTGAACCACAGGAGTGCTAATTGGTTTACACGTCTCCATCTGAAACTTCTTGAGGATCTCCTTTGCATACTTCCGTTGACTAAGGAAGATTCCTTGTTGTGTTTGTTTCACTTCCATTCTAAGGAAGAAACTGATAGTCCCTAAGTCTATCATCTTGAACTGCAATTCCATCTAAGCTTTAAACTCATTAATCAATATGTGATTGCTTCCTTTAACGAGCAAAGTCATCTACATAAACTGAAACAATAAGAACATCAACATTAGTGCATTTCGCATACAAAGTTGGTTCACTCATGCTTTTCCTGAATTCCAGCTTTAGCAGGAAGCCATTAATCTTGCTATACCACTCCTTTGGAGCCTGCTTCAATCTATACAGTGCTTTCTTCAACAAGCATACCTTTCCATCATTACCAGGTTTGATAAAGCCTTCAGGTTGCTTAACAAACACTGTTTCTTCAAGCTCACCATTCAGGAATGCTGATTTTACATCTAACTGATGCACTTTCCAATTCCTGCAAGCTGCCAATGCAAGGAGTAATTTGATGATGTCCATTCTTGCTACAAGAGAGAAAGTCTCTGAAAAATGCACTCTAAATTGCTGAGCATAGCCCTTCACCACCACTCTTGCCTTTAACCTATTCATAGAACCATAAGAATTCAATTTGGTCTTGTAAACCCACCTGACACCAAGTACTTTCTGATTTGTAGGTCTATCAACTAATTCCCAAGTTTGATTGCTCAAGATCATATTAATCTCCTCTTGCATTGCATCTTTCTAGCCTTGTTTAACCATAACATCTTCAAAGGTTGCAGGTTCAAGGATTGAACGATTGCTCCTTTCATACACATCTGCAAAAGATCTTGTCCCTTTTATGCTTTCTACTTTAAGATCTTCCCCACTGTCAGTAGCTTCATCTTGTTCTTGGGGATTATCCTCCTCTGGAATTTATGTAGAGGAGTCCAAAACTCCTCCTTTCTCCTAATTCCAATAGGCTTCCTCTTTAAACTTCACATCTCTGCTCACTACTACTTTGTCAGTTAGAGGATTATAAATCCTATAACCCTTTGCTTGATCACTATATCCAATGAGAACACCCACTTCACTCCTCTCATCATGTTTTCCTCTCTTTTGAGCAGGAACATGGACGTAGTATATGCTGCCAAAGACTCTGAGATGCTCCACTGAAGGCTCGAACTCATTCCACGCCTTAAATGGTGTTTTCCCCTACAAAGCACTAATAGGCAATCTGTTAAGCAAATAAACAGATGTATTAACACCCTTTGCCTAAAATCTCTTAGGCTTTTTTTTTTTTTCAAACAGAAGACATCTTAACATCTCCATGATAGTCCTGTTCTTCCGTTCATTAACACCATTCTGCTGTGGTGTATAAGTTATTGTCAACTGATGATGAACGCCAAATTCCTCTAAGAACTTCTGAAACACATCTGAATTCTACTCAGTCCCATTGTCAAACCTGAGCACCTTGATCTTATTTCCACTTTGATTCTTAGCTAAAGCTTTGAACTTCCAGAAGACTGAGGGTACCTTTGCCTTACTTTTCAAAAAATATACCCAACAAAACCTGGAGTAATCATCAATGAAAATTATGAAATACAAGCTACCATTTCAAGATGCAGTGCTCAAAGGACTACAGAGGTTTGTATGCATAAAATGCAGCTCTCAGAGGCTCTCTAAGACTGTCCTGAAGCAAATGGAAGTCTGTTCTGCTTTCCACATTCACACACATCACATACATCATTATTTTCATCTATCTTAGGTATATTTCTCATTAGACAAAGCCTATGCATCTTAGCTAAAGAAGCATAACTGAATTGGCCAAGTCTCTTGTGCCATAGGTGAGAATCATCAACTTTTGATGTCAAAGCTTGAACATTAGAGGATATCTCACTTCATTGAAGTGGAAAATTTTTGTTCACCATTTTCACACTAATTAGTTCACTACCATCAGGATCATAGATACAACTTTTTTTTTTATCTTTAAACATTATAGCATAATTATTTTCTAGCAACTGACCAACACTAAGCAGATTTTGATCTATATCAGGCACATATAAAACCTCTGAAATTTCTTTAGTACCTGAAGGTGTTTTCACAGAAACTACACCTTTTCCTTATGTTGCTATCTTCTATCCATTGCAATCACGACTCTATTTGTGCATCCTCTATCAATACTGCAAAACAAGCTTAGGTTTGCTGCCACGTAGTGTGTGCATCCACTTTCAACTAACCAAGTACTATTGTAATCCTTTGGAACATTAGTAGTGGCCATAAATATAGCTTCATCGTTCTCAGGTGGTTGAGCATCAGCTACTTATGCCTATTGCTTCTACTTCTTACCCTTCTTCTTTTTATTTTTGTAAAACTTGGCAATAGGCCCTTTCTGTTTGCAAGTTCCACAAGTAAGTAAACTCGAGCACTTGCTCTCAAGATGATTTGTCTTACTGCAATGGGGACATGGAGGAAATTTTCCAATGCCTTATTATGTATTTGCATGTGTTTGTTTCCTTTTATCATATAGCTTCCTTTGGTTGCTTGAGCTTGGAGCTCCTGCATCTCTTGACTTTGCATAGAGAGCTCCCTCTATCACACCATTCTGCTTAAACATCCTCCTCTGCTCATGTGCCTCAAGTGCACTAACCAATGTAGCCAACGATAGACTTATCAAGTCTCTTGTCTCTTCAAGAGATGAGATCTTAGACTCAAGCCTTTCTGGCAAGCTCAAAAGGACCCTCTCAACATCCAAACCAAACAATAAGTCATTGTTATGTCCCTATCCCATGTCTTCGCTCTTGATGAGTCCTTGATGTTTCCTATGCTCCAGGATTGTTTTAGCATCGGTCAAGTACAATTAGACCAACGCACCAACATCCCTTCCACATGGGTAGTAATCAAAGGTCAATCTTCTAAAACCCTAACTGATCCTATGCTGTAGGGCCGCATTAGTCAGGTACATTTAGAATAACACTTAACACCCCCATAGGTAACAATCAGAGGTTTGATTCAAGAGAAATAACACTAGACCAGGTCAAAATAATGGCTTCATGGCATCATATAAGCAAAAAACATTTGGTAAGTCTTAGTGGAAAGTTGCTAAGGTCATTACATGGCTTCAGTCGGTTCAGCTAAAAAGGTTCCCATAGAAGGCGAACTCCCATTAACCATCTCCTTCTTTCAAAAAAGGTTCAAGCGATGGTAGGACATTCAACTCAGAATTTCTCATTAACTATCACTCATTAACCATAGCTATGATGGTAAGCAATAGTAGGACAATTCCAACTATGAGTGGTAGTCATTGATTTCACCACCCAAGAAGTGCGCATTGAAAATCAGGGGCAGCTTGACCAATGGTACCTGCGAGGTAGGGTGTTTTAATGTAAACGTGCAATGCAAGGAAAATAGAGTTTGGAATAATAATAATAAGTGGCTATAATCACATGAACCAATAGTCTGTCATTCCCCAATGGAGTCACCAAACTATGGACAAAGAGAATCCCAGCCTGACTGACGACTGCGGCACTGCGCATTTAGCGTAAGGAAGCTAATAATGGAGTCGTCACCTGAATCGGCATTAGGAATATCTTACGTGGTGTGCGTCTCGATTCCCCTAAGAATGCAAAGACACCTTGACCTTAGAGATTCTGTGATTGGACTACCGCATTCTAGTGATTCTTACTAGCCACTTCTAGGATTATTCTAACATTCATTTCCTCTATGGGCAAAACTAAGAAAATCCTACATTTTACATGCATAATACATGTACCAAAGTTAGTTTCTATTATTAACAAATAAGATTCATTTTACAATATTTACCAAATATGGTTAAAATCAAATTACATGCAGAGGGTGATTAGAGCACATAAAGCAACAGGTAATAGAACCTAGGTTTCTAACTTGTTTTATCCTATTCCATTACCAAATAGAACATTATTAATTATTTTCCATGCATAACGACATACTACAATTAACCAAGATGGATTCGAAGCTTACCTCGTCGCTTATATCCACGTGAAAAAGCATTTTTAAAGTAAAATAAGCCCCAACGCCAGTACAAGGAACCTAACGCCAGTGTGGAGTGGCGTTGAAGGATTACCAACGCCACTTAGAGTCGTGTGACGCCACTCCACACCCAGATCGATAGAAAACGCCGAAAAACACGAGAAAATGCAAAATACAAAGGATCTAAATGACTGATATGGATGTTCTAAATCCTATAAACCCAGGATCAACTCTAGAAAAAATAAGCATGTAATACATCACATCTAATCATGGATTTACATAAAAATAATGCAAGTTTTATGGGTTAAACCAATATATAAAATCATGGAGAGTTCATATAAACACAATAAATTCTAATCTTACCTAAAAATGATCTAGCGCTGCAGAAAGATGTTAGTAACATAAAAGAAACATACAGAACATTTTTCTATCGTTTTATATCATTTGAATCATTCAAATCAAGAAAGCATACATCATTTCAAATGATCACTTTAAACATACAGAAACATGTTATTTACAGAAAATCATGCCATGAATGATCAGAACAATAAATAAGAGATTATAACTTACCTGTGAATGGCTGGAATTGGCTTGAGTGCCCTCAAGAGCTTTAAATGATGTTAAAAGGAGCTTCTACTGCTGCAAATCACCAAAGAGTTGAATAGGCTGATTGTGTTCTTATCAAGAACACCAAAAAATCCAATGCACAGGCAAACCTAACTTTCTAAGTCCAAAGCTTTGTTTTTCTGAATTGACTTTTATTAAAACCAAGTTAAAATTAATTCCATTTTCTGTGTGTGTGAAAACCTTCCAGCCAACCCCTTCTCAAGGAGAAACCTTTGCCATTTATAGGCAGAAAATTGGAGAAGATGAGCTTCATCTCATGAATTCTTATCTCCTATTGAATTCGAATTGGTGGTTACCCATTCTTGGGGATTATCCATTTGAATCTGACCCTATTCCTGGTCATTAGAAGAGTTAAATCCATTTAACTCAACTGCTGTAGACAGATCCTATCATGGATAAGAAATAAAACTTCCTTTATCTTTCAAAATAAAATAATTTTGAAGGGATAAATGATAGATAATATGATAAGTGGATGATACTAATCACTTCCTATCTTATCTTAAGCTTAAAAACTGATCTAGAACGAAACTTATCCCTATTATATCGATTTGAATTCAAATTTAAGTTGAAAAACCTGTCAAAACTGAAGTTGAGGCTGCTGAAATTGTTGGAGTGGCGTTGGAGAGGAACCAACGCCGGTCCCACTAGCGTTTGGTAGGTACACTGGCATTGGACCTTCCGAGGCCCATTTGAGGCCCACAACGGCCAAATCTGGAAAAATGTATTAGTGACAAAAATGTGCAGAATGGCCCAATCTACCTAGCGTCAAAATTTCAGGCCATTTGGGTCTTGAATAAAAAGTTATGACCAAAACCATCTGAAGATTGCACAATTAGGGTTAACATACCCGAACAAATTTTAAAACATTGTTATTTTTAATGTTAAAACATAAATTAAATGAAATTAAAACAGATTATTATTATTATTTTGTATATTAATAAAATTATTATTATTATTATTAATTTCATTCAATTAGGTAATTTCAACCTATAAATTATTTCTCAAAAAAAATTTCAACCTATAAATTACAAATATTCTACCTATATTATAAATTTAACCTAAAATTAAATTTATTTCACCTTAAAATATATATTAATCCTAAAAATTAAATTTAAAGAATTTTAATATTTTTTTTAAAAACAGAATCTTATTTAACAAAAAATTAAATTTAAAGAATTTTATAATTTTTTATATTAAAAATATTAAAAACAGAATATTATTTAACAAAAAATTAAATTTAACTAAAATTAATTTCAATACAAAAAATTAATTCTCATTTAACCCACAAATTCATATTCAATAAAATAAATTAAATTTACCCAATATATTTATTAACTCCTAACAATCAATTAACACCAAAATTATTTAAAAACATTAAGAAAAAAATATTAATTAACAGAATATTATTTTTTTAAATGAAAACAGAATTTTTTTAATTGCATAAAAATTAATTAACATCAAAATTAACCTAAAAATTATATAAATTCAACCAACCTAACCAAAAATTAAATCAAATTGAAGTAAAATTAATTTTTCCTAAAAAATCAATTAACTAACCCTAAATAATTATCATACAATCAATTAATTAAATATAAAAAATAACAAAAATATAAAATAGGAAAATTACCTGTCACCGCCGATGAAGGGAGGATGAGGAGGCCGCTGCTGTGTCGTTGGTGGAGGAGAAGGGCCGCTGCTGCTTCTTCAACGCGACGCCGAAGGAGGCTGCTTCGACGGCGGTGGAGGAGTGGTGGTGGTGCTGAGGTGGCGAGGCGGGGCAATGCGATGGTGGGGGAGGTGTGGTTGGTGGCAGAGGAGTTGGGGATTGAGAGAAAAAAGAGAGAAAATGAAAGCTGGTGTGGGGAAGAGGAAGCTGTCGTATTTATAATTTACTATTTTGTGACAGACATATCCGTCGCAGATGATGATACATCCGTTGCCAAAACTAGGAAACCCTAGTTGTCGATTAATATTCCCACTTTTTACGATGGTATTTCCGTCGTAAAATATGAATATCCGTCGCAGATATTAAAAGAAACCCTAGCTGTCGAATAATATTCCCATTCTTTTGCGACAAAAAAGCCATTGCCAAAACTAAGAGTTCTGTCGCAGAATTTTCATCGCCAAATCTATGTCGGAGGACATTCCCCGACGTAGATTTGTGACAGTTTATCCGTCGTAGAATCATATGACCGTCGTAAAAAATTGGCGTCCCAGGGAGAAAAACTGGCGCGAAGGTCAAACCAAATATTGCAACTAAATTTGTAATGGCTCATTTACGTCGGACGCTAATCCCAAAATATTTTACATCTGGTCGCAAAATATCTACGGATTCATCGTAGATTTATCGTTCGTTGCAGATATGAAATTTTCTTGTAGTGTGTAGCACTGTTTCCCAACTTCATATTCATCTTAAAAGACTTATCGAGTGAGTTGAAGTATATAGCCACAGGTGTCACATGGCTGGTACACCCATTATCCACAAGGCAAATGGAGTTATGAGATGTTCAGCAACATAAGAAACCATAAACAAATGCTTACCTTGATCTTGATTTTCTTCAATTGCATTTGCTTGCTATTGAGCTTGCTTCCTCTTAGCCTAACAAAACTTTTCAGTGTGTCCAGGCTTCTTGGAAAAAGTACACTAAAATTTGGACTTGTCTTTGTCCTTCAGCCAACAATCCTTTTCAGCATGATTTGTCCTCTCACAAACAGGACATGGTGGAAACTTTCCATTCTGACCACTGGTGGAAGAATCAATAGTTTTGCCCTTGTTTGAGCTCTCAAAGTTCTTGTCGGAGTTGTTGAACTTAACTCCATTTTGAGCAGCAAGAAAAGCACCTTCACTCGGCTCATGAGCTCGTATAGAAACCATTTGTTCTTGTACTTCTAACTTGCTAACAAGGTTAGCAATGGTTACACTTGTCATGTCACAAGATTCCTCAATAGTTGAAATTTTGGCTTCAAATCTTTAAGGAACATTGATCATGACTTTTTTAACCACTTTTGAATTAGGTAGCTCTTCACCATAAAGTATGATTTGATTTACAATATCCATCAGCCTGGTTGAATAATCTTTTTAATCAGTTCATCATCCTTCATTCGAAGCATCATAAACTTTCTTTTCAGAGTTAAAAGCTTTGTTTTCTTGACTCTATCACCTCCCTCATAAGTTTCCTTGAGTTTATCCCAAACAGCCTTTGGTGTTTCAAAATCCATAATGCTGGTGAAAATGTGATTAACTAACTCAAAGTGAATACACGTCAAAGCTTTATCTTTTTCAAGATTTCTTCATCATAAACTTTGAGCTGAGCAATGGTGGGATTTTATCTAAGTGATGGTGGATCTTCATCAATTTCTACAACCTTCCATAAGCCAAGAGATCTCAAATAAACTTTCATCTTGACTGCCCAAACATGTTAATGAGTTCTTGTGAAAATAGGAACAAATGTTGAAAGAGCATTGGAAGAAGCCGTTAAAACCACTAAAAAACTCTCAAGCTCTCAATCTCACTGTGTTTAGCTCTCCCTCGATGTTTAATCACTCACAAATAGCAAATAGAACCTCACAGCTCTCAAGAAGAAGCTTTGATACCACTGTTGGTGTTTTAAATATTTTTAGAGTTCTGAGATAGGAAAAGAAGAGAACAGAAATGAAAATGAAAAATCAGATCTTTGCAAAAAATGGAAGAGGATTACAACACTCTTACTCATTCACTTAATTCAACATATTAAACTTGAACAAGAACTAGCCTTATATAGGCAAGGGAAGACATAAGCTATACAAGATTTGTAACGACCCGAATCTAACAACATTTAATACGAATTAATATATATAATGATAGTAATTAATCATAAATTAAAATCCAATTATAAATTCCCTTCAAAAATAAATTTTTCTCTGAAAATAGGGTTGCAACGATCGTTGTGAATAGTGCAACGATCGTTGTCAAATGTGCAACGATCGTAGTGGATGAACAGTGATCGTTGTAAAATACACGAAAATCGTCCAAAAATCCAGTGAGGTACACGAGCTCGTTGCAAATCAGTAATGATCGTTGTGAATAGTGCAACGATCGTTGTAAGCCAAAAATCACCAAAACAAAATATTTTTCCAAAATTCGCAGTTCTAAAACAGAATTTCTGACTTTCCTCTGTAAAACCGTACTTAAACCAACTTAAAATCAATTAATAAATATGTCAAACTTTTCAAACTTAAAAATACAATAATATTATTAAACCAGGAATATGGAAAACAACATCAACATACATTTAACCAAAATCAATTTTATTCAAACGTTTACTCAAATCCTTTACACATAATTAAACTCATCAAATAATTCATTACACATATTTATCAATTAACAACTCAAAAGCTAAATGCATACATATATAAATGCATAACCAAATGTTTGTTATCCACTGGCCAACCTGAACTTCTACAGAGATGCATGTAGACTTCTATCTTGAACCTGAAAAAAAATATGCCAAGGGGTGAGCTGGCAACTCAGTAAATAAATAACTACTAATACTTACCCTAATATATATATATACACAAACTTATACATATATATATTCATATATATATATATATACACTCTCAAAGTCAATTATATATACCCAATATACAGCTATCAAACCATAAATTCATTACATCTCAATCCCTTTCAAACCTTTGCACCGATCTTTACTAGTTACCAAACTACTCAACAAATTCTCATTTCACAACACATAATTCACAAACTCACTATCTCAATCATTAAATAAAATCTTAATTTCAATCTCAATTCAATAACTCAAATCACAATTTACAATCAATCCTTGATAATTAGATAAACTATCTAAATGAGTGGTTCAAAGAATGGTAACCCTATCACATCTCTTTTTCAA
>CANYLF010028446.1:0-11908 GCA_948193215.1 Bocquillonia castaneifolia
TAGATTATTATTTACCTTATTAAAGCTTAGTCGGGACCATGGAGGTGAAGACGGGCAAAATGATTAATTTAAATGGCATGAATTACCACATATGGAGAAACAAAATGAAGGATCTCCTATTTGTGATGAAGATGCATTTATCGGTGTTTAGTACAGCTAAACCCGAGGATAAGACAGACGAGGAATGGAAATTTGAGCATGAGCAAGTCTGTGGCTTTATCCGACAGTTTGTCGAAGACAATGTGTACAATCACATTTGTAATGAGACTCATGCAAGGATGCTGTGGAACAAGTTAGAGGAGTTGTACGCTTCTAAGATCGGCAACAACATATTATTTTATCTGATGAAGCTACTCCAGATGAAGTACCGGGAGGGTACGTTGATGGCATATCATTTAAATAATATATAGGGGATCGTGGAGCAGCTATCAAGGATGGGGATTAATTTTAATAATGAAACACTTGCTCTTTTGGTGTTGGCATCCCTACCAGAGTCTTGGGAGACTTTGAAGATTTCAATCACCAATTCTGCACCAAATGGTGTAGTAAATATGGAGTTTGTCAAAAGTAGAGTCCTAAATGAAGAAATGAGAAGAAGAGCACAAGGATCCACTTCATCGCAACAGGATGCTCTTGTTGCAGAATCCAAAGGAAGGAGTCAGACCAGAGGTTCAAAGTCCAGAGATAAAAGTATAGGAAAGTCAAATAAATATGCAAATGTTGAGTGCCATCATTGCAAACAGAAGGGTCAAATAAAAAGGTTCTACCAAAATTTCAATAAAGATCAGAAGAAAAATAAAGGCAAGGAGAAGACTCAATATGATAGCAATGATGATGAACAGACCAATGCTGCTGAGGAGTTCCACATCATCTATGAAGAAGACAGTGTCAACCTTGCAACCCAAGAGACCAGTTGGGTAGTTGACAGTGGAGCTACCATTCATGTTACATCTCGAAAAGAATTCTTCTCTTCTTACACACTAGGGAATTTTGGTGATGTCAGAATGGGAAATGAAGATTCTTCAAAAGTTGCAGGAAAAGGAGATGTTTGTTTAGAGACGGAGAATGGTACGCTGTTAGTCTTGAAGGATGTCAGGAATATTCCAGATATGCGCCCAAACTTGATTTCAGCTGGGAAGCTGGATGATGAAGGTTACTGCAACACCTTTTACAATAGCTAGTGGCACCAAAGGATCATTGGTGGTGGCCAGAGGGAGAAAGTACTCGAAATTGTACATAATGCAGGCAAAGCTCTCCCAGGATACTATGAACACAGTGGAAAATGAAAATATAGTTGAGATATGGCATAAGCGGCTAGGTCATATGAGTGAGAAAAGTATGACATGTTTAGCCAAAAAGAATGTGTTGCCTGGATTGGATCAGGTCCAGTTGAAGAAGTGTGCTGATTGTCTGGCAGGAAAGCAAAACAGAGTTGCTTTCAAGAGTTCTCTGCCTTCCAGAATGAAGAATGTATTGGATCTATTACATTCAGACTTGTGTGGACCAATGCCAAAGTCACTTGGTGGTGCTTAATACTTTGTGACTTTCATTGATGATCATTCCCGGAAGATATGGGTGTATCTTCTGAAGACTAAAGACCAGGTGTTGGAGGTCTTTAAACAGTTTTTATCCTTGGTGGAGAGGCAGACTGGCAAAAAGCTGAAGTGCATTTGCATAGACAACGGTGGAGAGTACACAGGACCATTTCATGCTTACTGTAAAGAGCATGGTATTCGACATCAAATGACACCGCAAAAAATGCCACAGTTGAATGGTTTGGCTGAGAGGATGAACAGGACTTTGATAGAGAGAGTTAGATGTATACTCTCACATGCAAAGTTGCTAAAGATGTTTTGGGGTGAAGCTATACTAGCAGTTACTCACGTATTAAACCTTTCACCTTGTGTCCCTCTACAATATGATACTCCAGAGAAAATGTGGTCGAAAAAGGATGTTTCTTATGATCATTTGCGGGTGTTTCGCTGTAAGGCCTTTGTGCATATGCCAAAGGATGAGAGATCCAAGTTTGATGTCAAGACATGACAGTGTGTGTTTGTTGGCTATGGTCAAGATCAGCTTGGCTATAGATTTATGATCCAGTTCAGAAGAGACTTGTCAGAAGCCGTGATGCAGTGTTTGTTGAGGATGAGACCATTGAAGATATTGAAAAAGCCCAGAAAAATACTTCTGAATCCATTGATGGTTCAACAAACTTAAAGCTAGTTCCTTCAATGACGGTGCCAAGAGAAGTTGAAGATGAAGCTCTTGATGATCAACCTAAAGCAGGTGATCCAATTGCTCCCTTTGAGATGCCACTAGATGACTCTAATGATGAAGTTATTCATGATCAACCACCAGCTCTAATAGTTTCTCCAAATTCATGGAGATCTAATAGAGTCAGACAACCCTCTACAAGATATCCTGCAGCAGAGTATGTGTTATTAACTGACGGGGAGAACCAGAAAGTTTTGAAGAAGCTATGGATGATGAACACAGTAAGAAGTGGATTGAAGCCATGAAAGATGAGATGAATTCCTTGCATGAGAATAAAATATTTGAGCTAGTGAAGTTGCCAATAGGCAAGAAAGCTTTGAAGAACAAGTGGGTGTTTAGGATCAAGCATGAAGAACACAGTTTCCAGCCATAATTCAAAGCCAGATTAGTTGTTAAGGGGTTTAGTGCTAGGGTTAGCAGCAGGCCTCAACTTGGAGATCGAGCAGATGGATGTGAAGACTGCCTTCCTTCACAGTGACTTAGAGGAAGAGATATACATGGAGCAGCCAGAAGGTTTCAAAGTAAAAGGGAAAGAAGAATGCGTCTGTAAGCTTAAGAAATGTTTATATGGCTTAAAGCAGGCACCAAGACAGTGGTACAAGAAGTTTGAGTCTGTGATGGGGGAGCAAGGCTACAAGAAGACTACTTCAGATCACTGTGTGTTCGTTTAGAAATTCTCTAATGATGATTTCATTGTTCTTTTGCTCTATGTAGATGATATGTTGATAGTTGGTCAGAATACTTCCAGAATCAACAGCTTGAAGAAGCAGTTAAGCAAGTTTTTTGTTATGAAAGACTTGGGGCCAGTAAGACAAATTCTGGGCATGAAAATAACCAGAGATAGGGGAGCCAAGAAATTATGGTTGTCACAGGAGAAGTACATTGATAAGATACTTCAAAGGTTCAAAATGGATGAAGCTAAAGTGATTAGTTGTCCTCTTGCTAATCACTTTAGGTTGAGTAACAAGCAATGCCCCCCTTCTACAGAGGATAAGAAGGATGAGATGGATAAATTTCCATATACTTCAACAGTTGGGAGTTTGATGTATGCCATGGTGTGTACATGGTCAACTATCGCTCACTCAGTGGGAGTGGTGAGTCGGTTCCTTTCAAATCCTGGGAAGGAACACTGAGATGCAGTTAAGTGGATTCTCAGGTATCTCCATGGTACCTCCAAAATGTGTTTGTGTTTTAGAGATGGAAAACCTGTGTTAATGGGTTACACAGATGCTGATATGGCTGGCGATGTCGACTCGAGAAAGTCTACATCAGGATACATGATTACCTTTGCAGGGGGAGATGTGTCATGGCAGTCAAGACTACAAAAGTGTGTTGCTCTCTCAACAACCGAAGCAGAGTTTTATTGCAACAACTGAAGCTTGTAAGGAGTTGCCGTGGATGAAGAAGTTCTTAAGTGAACTTGGTTTCCACCAGGAGGAGTATGAGTTGTTTTTTGATAGTCAGAGTGCATTTCATCTTAGGAAGAATTCCTCCTTTCATTCTAGATCAAAGCACATTGATGTGAGATATCACTGGATCAGAGATGTGTTGGAGAAGAAGCTACTACAGCTTGAAAAGATTCACACTGATGAGAATGGGTCAGACATGCTGACTAAGACTCTTCCGAGGGAAAAGCTGGTATACTGTCGACAAGTAGTAAGACTGGTGGAGTTCTTCATGTAATTGGGAGGGGGAGATTGTTGTGGGTCCCGATTAATATTTAAAAAAAACAAAAGTCAAGAAAGCATTCGGTGGAACCGAAAGTTTGGTAAAAAAACTTGCCAACGTTATGCCTATAAATAGGCTAGTTCATTTCATTTAAAATCACAACAAAAATTGAGAGAAAACACACAGCTTGTAACGTGTGTTAAGTGAGCCAAATAACTTTTAGTGAAATTTTGGGGAGGAAAAAATAATTGGGGAGTGACAAAATAGTGAGGTTAATTGGGGTGTTTGGGAAACACTTTGGTGTCATTATTTTGGTGTAATCTCAAGGTTTTTCACCTCTAGTATTTTTCTAGAGAAATCCCTCTTGTAAGCCTACTAATTATTTTATTAGTAGAAGAAATTTTGGAGTTTGACCCGTGGATGTAGCCCAAAAATTAAGAGTGAACTACGTTAAATTTTTTTGGTGTCATTAAATTATTTATTTTATTTATTTTGATCATATTTAATTTATTTTGCATCCGCGTCTTTTATCGGTCCGCCCTTCCGCTGCACCAGGGAAAAATATTAGCTAGTGCTATTTTTCCCAACACCTTTCACATCACATGCTTCGAACAATTTCCATCACCTTATAAGAATGGTTGTGGTTTTCAAACAGCTTCATCGGTACTGTTGTTACATCTTTTTGGTTATCATTTTATGCAGGAGTTTTCCTTAGCTTGTTTTGTTTGGGTAGCTATTTTGCAGTTGACAGGTTATTGTCTAGCATTCCAACATTAGGAATTGTTATGTGTTTGTGTAATCTCTTATCATCTTTCTTCATTACTTCCTTGCGCATATTTTTCTTCATCATCATCAGAGCTTATCATTGTCACTTGTAAGAATGTATGCCATCACCTCCTCTGGAGTGGGGCCCACTTCCATCGCATACGACGGCATGGGCTGTTGGTGGCCACCAAGCTCGATTAACCACTAAAACGGTGCTGTCTTGATCTATAAGTGATTCTTGGTTTTTATTTATGCAAATTGTGTTACACAAAATTAATTTACTTTACCCAAAATTTAAAATTATATTGGGAAAATTAAGGTTATTACATAATCATAGAGCAAATATTGGCTTCAAATTACAATGAAAATGTGTGTGTCATTTCAATTGTTAGAATTGGGGGACTTGGGGACACAACACTAGTTGGTCAACTCATTTATAATGATGATCAGCAAGTGAACTCTAATTTTGAATTAAATTTGTGGGCATGTGTTTTGAATCTTTTGATATTAAAGTGATTGTTTAAAAGACGCTAGAGTCTATAACAAACCAAAAGTAGATCTTTCTGCTTGTGTCAGATGATATATGGAATGAAAATCGCCAAAGTTGGGATAATTTAAAAAGAAATTAGTTGGAGATGCAGCAGGAAGTAAAGTAGCTGAAAATTACTGATACGTTGCCCTCGTATTTTTTTGAAAGGCTTATCTATGAGTGATTCTTGGTTTTTATTTATGCAAATTGGAAAGCAGATTTTAGAGATATGAGTTGGAGTTCCTTTTGCAATAAAGACAGTGGGAAGTCTGTTGTACTTTAAAGATCCAGCATCTGAGTGGTGGTCTTTTATGGATGAAGAACTTTCAAAAATCAATCAAAATTAGAAGTATATTTTAAGAACACTTGAAGCAATACTTTGTGTTTACATCTTATTTCCAAAAAACAATTGATCCAACTATGGATAGCACAAGGATTTGTTCGAATCATTGTCTTGAAGATATAAGAAATGGCTATTTCAAAGATTTAGTTTGTAGGAAGTAATGGAGAAGGATTTAGTGAAAGATAGAATAGTATGCAAAATGCATGATTTAGCAGTGTTAGTGGCTGGGACAGAAACTGCAATTATCAGATTTCAATGGTGAATCAATCCATGAAAAAGTTTTACGTTGATATTGCTAAAGTGGTGTATACTGGGAAAATTACTACATCCTTATTCAAAACAAGAAATATACGGATATTTTTATTAATTATGTCTCATATCCCACATTGAAAATTGGGTGATTTGAGAATTTTGTAAAGTTGTCTTCCTCTCACATGGAAAAAATAGAAAAATTGAGGGATCTTCCAAGGTTATATAATGGAAGCCTCCCTTTGTTATCAACTCATCCCACAAACAAGTCTTTATACATTTGGCTTAGTTTGTTCTCTTATTTCTCTCTTGTAATATTTCTTTTACATAGTGAAATATTATTTAATAGTGTCCGAGGACGTAGACATAATTAGCCGAACCTCGTTAAATTTTTTAGTGTTCTTTTATTATTTAATAGCTATTTATTTGCTGGGAATACTTTAATTTCCACAACATATACAATCTATAGTAATATAAAGAAAACGAAGAAAGAAAAATTTGTGCTATTATTGTATGCATATACAGCAAAAAAAACTTGAAGCATTTAGGCTAGCAATCAAGCTTGTTTAGGAAAAAATGATCTCATTTATATAGAAGATTTATTAATTCATTATTGGGTTTAAATTGAGATTATGTGCTAATAAATGACGAAATAAGAGGAGGAGAATTATAAATGGAGATATCAAAAGAGTATAATAAAGGATAAAAATGTAAAGTAAAACAGTAAGAAAGTTCCATGTAATATGACTAATAAGGCTGTGCAATATATGATTTTAGAAAAGTAATGACAACCAACAATTTACTCCGTTTCCTCTTCATATGCCTTTAATTATATAACTGAATTAACTAACTCTTATTAAGCCTATTTTCTTTTCTTCACAAAAAGTCATTTATAAATACTGTTTTTGCGTCAACGGCCACAGCTTGGGAGGTGTATGAAGAAAAGAATCCAATTGGCAGGCACATATATAGGCTCTTCAAAATCCCTCTCCCCAGCTGCCTTTTGCATTCTGGGGAGAACTCAACTATTTATCTTATTTGTAAAGAAAATCAAAAGAAAGATATATAGAATTATTTAAGGAAAGAAATCCTGAGGGAAAAGAAAGTGGTGTTTGTTTGTTATTAAATCCCATTTTCTTTTTAATTAATTTCCCCCGGTTTTGATTTTGATATATTTTGAATTGATGTTCCCTATATATATATAGTTTTAAGTTTTAAACACAAAAAATTAAAATGTCATATGAAGATTACAAGAGGAGGCAGAGGTTGTCAATTATTGGCGTCTCTTCTTTTCTCCTTGTAGCAATGGCGATTGCTGTTACCTATAGTGTTGGTTTCGGCACTTCTGCATTGGGAGACGGCAGCAATAATATTAATGGTAAAAACCACAAAACAGAGATTTCTTCCTCAAAGAAAGCCATTAAATCTCTTTGCCAATCCACATTTTACAAGAAAACATGTGAAAAGAGCCTCGAAAAATCAGCAGGAAACACCACAGACCCCAAGAAACTTTTAAAGATCGCATTCAAGCTTGCTGAAGATCAAATTACTGCAGCTTCCAGGAAATCAGTTACCTTAAAACAACTCGAAAAGGAACCAAGAACCCTCGGTGCTCTAAATACCTGCAAAGAAGTAATGATTATGTCTATCAATGAGCTCCAGAGATCTCTTAGAAGAGTTGAGAGCTTTGATATGAGTCAAATGGAAGAACTAATGGCAGATGTAAAGACTTGGATTAGTGCCGCTATTACTTATGAAGAAACCTGCATCGATGCATTCGAAAATACAACTAGCAATGCTGGAGAGAAAATGAAGGAGGCTTTAAAAACTGCAATGGAAATGAGCGACAATGGTCTTGACATTGTCAGAGGAATATTTTCTGTACTTTCAGATATTCAGACGCCTGCAGGTACAAGTCGTAGGCTTCTTCAGGATGAGGATGATGATGACAAGAAGAAGAATTTCCCTGCCTGGGTGGATCAAGGAACTCGAAGAATCCTTAGTGTTTCTCCTTCAAGAATAACCAAATTGAAGCCTGATCTTGTTGTTGCCAAGGATGGAAGCGGGAAATACAAAACAATCAACCAAGCTTTGCATCATATCCCAAAGAAGAGCAAGAAGAGATTTGTGCTTTATATTAAAGAGGGAGTTTACAATGAGTATGTTGAGTTCAATAAGAACATGATGAATTTGATAGCTATTGGAGACGGCCCTAATAAAACTCGCATCACAGGAAACAAGAATTTCGTCGATGGAGTCAACACATACCTCACAGCAACAGTCGGTAAGCTAATAAATTAACTTGATTTCATTTTGTTATATGTTAATTTTCATGGAAATTTTTCTGAAATTCAGAAATCGAATGCATGCAGCTGTTTATGGACATAAATTTATGGCGATGAATATTGGGTTTGAGAACAGTGCTGGTGCAATTAAACGTCAAGCAGTAGCATTGAGAGTGTCAGCAGATAATGCAATATTCTACAATTGTTCAATGGATGGTTACCAAGGCACACTCTACGCACACACCAAGCGCCAATTCTACCGTGACTGCACAATTTCAGGCACTGTGGATTTCGTATTCGGTGATGCTCCTGTCGTTTTTCAAAACTGCACATTTTTGTGTCGAAAGCCATTGGAAGACCAACATTGTGTAGTGACTGCACAAGGCAGAAAAGCAAGGGGACAACCTTCAGCCATTATAATTCAGAACAGCACAATTACTGCTCATCCTGAATTCGAACCCGTAAAAAACCAGTTTAAGTCTTATCTTGGCAGGCCTGGTAAACCCTTTTCGAGAACAGTTATAATGGAAAGTTTCATTGATGATTTAATTGAGCCTGATGGATGGTTACCTTGGCTTGGAACTTTTGGAATCAAGACTACTTGGTACGGTGAATACAATAATTACGGTCCTGGTTCAGACACTAAAAAACGTGCTAAATGGAATGGAATTAAGCCTCTTACTCGACAACATGCCATTGATTTCACACCAGGAAGATTTCTCCGAGGAGAAACATGGATTCTGCCAACTGGAGTCCCTTACACACCTTACTTGACGAGACCTTGAATATATACACAGAGTCATTTTTAGCTTCTTTTCTTTTTCTTTTTCTTTTTCTTTTTTTTTTTAGTTTCTTTCCTGCTTGTTGTATATTGCTCATCATTATGTATGGATACACACAACATAGATTTTTCCTAAATTTGTTTAATCAAACAAAAACACATTGCCTTTCAGGTATATTGCTCTTCTTTTATTTTATTTATTTTTACTGTTAGTGAACACCATTACACTTCATAGACAGGAATTAGTTCTTTTCTTAGTAGAATTATATCAAATACAGAGAAATTCCTGATGTAATTAACCCAAAAATCAAATCTTGTTTAGAAATTGTTTGATAAGAAGATAAGATGCGTAAGCGTACCAAAATCCATGACTATGAATTGGATTGGGAAGATGATCTTCTAATTGAACGTATTTCTTTTGTTTTTCTTTTAAGAGATGAGAATTCAGAAATAATTAAGAATGATAACTCAATTAGGGGCCACAACCTTTTCAAAATAAATCTTTATGTGTAAAATTACGAATCTGCCCATCATTAATTTGTAATTTACACTTCAGGAATTCTACACATATATTGACACTACACTTTATATTTTAGATGATATGGACCATTACATAAATTTATATCACTTTATTAGGTCCTTGAACTTTATAATAGTAATATGTATATGATTATTAATCACAATACATGTACGTCTACATGTCCATATGTATTTATAAATATGTATGCACATAGTATACAATCCAAATTCTAACAATCTCCCACTTGGATTGAACAACCATGTGCTCATATTAAAGAAACCCTTGATCATATACAAATCACTATTACTAAATGTGTGCAAGAATAAATATATATCATCTAAATCAATCTCGTCCATTAGTCTTATCAACGTAAGGACTAAAGAGGCAGTCGTTGTCATTTTCGCAACTAAACCCAGAATAATCTCATACATCAACTTGACTAAATGACATAGATCAAGTGTGGATGTGTAGCATGCAAATTACATGTAATGTTCTAACTGCGATGCCTACGAAACCCAAGATCATCTTGGATTCATTGCCCGATAGTGCAGCTCTTTAGTGCTCCTTCTTTCGCTAGTTTGGTATGTCATTTGTTTTGCCAAATAAAGCTTCATATTTCTTTATCCAGTGGATCAACAGCTTCACAAGTGCTACACAAGTATCCTTTTGTACTTCTCTGTGGATGACCCTTTGTTGGGAAATTTGGAAAGCAAGGAAAAAAAAGGTATTTCAGGGCTTCTCATCTTCTGAAGATATTCTATACAAAATTCTTCATCTAGCTATGTTTTTTGTTAAATGTAAACACCATAGTTTACCTTACTCAGCCTCGGATATTATAAGCCACCTTGTAGCTTTTTGTGAGTTGTAATTCTTTGACCTTTTGGTCTTTCTCAATAAAAGCACTCTCTTATCAAAAAAAAATATTTTTTTTTGTGGAATTGTGCTCCACAAAGGCCCAAGTATAAGTACTTTAGCCTTTCAGCTTAATTGAATCTATTTTTGTTGTGAAATTTAGTGATATATGTACTTTAATTTTCATTTGTGAAATATAATGCATGCTGATTTCTACCATTACATTTAATTATTTTTATTATTTTATAATATTCCACCTGTTTTAGTTTCTTTTTTAAAAAATTTCTCTTATTTGCAGCATAAACAAATGGAATGCAGAGGTAAAAATTCTAAAATGGAATTAAAGCTACTAAAGCAGCAGCTAGAAGACCTAACATTGGAGCTGTATAGTAGAATATTTTCACTTTTAACAGTTTGAATCTCCTAGCCACCATAAATGGTGAGTGGTGTGAACATATTGATAGAGAGATTCAATATCGATAATTTCTTGGCCAAGGATAAATTAAAGTTGCCGACCACATTTCAAAATTCTTCTTGAAAGCATCTTATGCTAGAACTGTTTGCCCTCAAATGTTTAACTAAATTTACACTTACAACTTAATAGGGAGTTCAGTTCTTATTGAAACAACAAATTTTTATTTATATTTTTTGTTTCTTAAAGTCAAGTTCATACAAACTTTTGAACCCTAGCAGTGTTGTGCTAGGACTTTTTTTTTTTTTCTGTAAATGCATCTTTTTATTTCAGTTCTAATTCTGATATAAGCTTGTTTTGTGCACAAAAGATCGAATGACAGATCATTGTGGAAGTTAGGGGCATTAGCCACATTACTACCTTGCCTCATTACATTTTGGAAGAGTACCTATTCCCTAGATCGCTCTTGGCATGTGCTGGGTCTTGGCTATAATTGCCCTTTCAGTATATCCAGCCATCATGGATCCTTCGCATTTCCCATATGGCCAAACATTTTTTAGGTTTGCATCTCAGTTTTTGATTTTTTGGTATCTAGGTGAAGCTTTTGAGATCAATTTTCTCTATAATATTTTCCCCTTATTATGCATGGCATGGTATAACTAAATTCGGTATCCTTAATTATGTGTTTGCAAATTGGCAGTTGTATTTGTAATTGATTGTGATATTAGCTATATTCTTGTCTTAGCTTCACAGTTTGGAGGCACATCCAGAATTAATTAGCATTTTCATGCTCAAGTTATAATTCAATCATTTGGGTTCTTGCTTTAAGTAGTAATTTTAATCCATTATTATTTGGTGTCATCATTTTATGTTCTTGAAGAACACTCTGAAAGTGGTTTTCCAAATGAAGAAATAATTTGATGCATCATACTTTATGTATTGAACAAGAACAATATCAGCATTTCTTTCTGCAATTTTAGCGAATGTTGCCTCGGAAATTTCAAAGTGTTCTTTGGACAAATTGCACCAACCATCATAGTTTACTGAAGGCATGTAATTTAGAAGACATACATCTATAGTTAGAACGATAGAGGGGCTACCTTACAGGCACCACAATATGTGGTCTGCACATCTAGCCTCAAAGATCCACAGGTACTCCCCTAGTTGAACATCATCCTATTTAGCCCCGCACTCTACTTGCCATTACAGTAAGCTTTGTGAATAACTCTA
>CANYLF010028554.1:0-15872 GCA_948193215.1 Bocquillonia castaneifolia
ACCAATGTGTCATGTTTTGATTATTTCTGTGTTGGATATAATTATAGCTTCTACTCTAATATGTATCCTAACTTGGTTTGCAAAATACTCTCTCAGGAAGACACGTGGTATGGGAGCTGCCCGCAAACTGAAGTCCCACCGCAGAAGGCAAAGGTGGGCTGATAAGGCATACAAGAAGTCTCACCTTGGCAATGAATGGAAGAAGCCATTTGCTGGTTCTTCCCATGCCAAAGGAATTGTCCTTGAAAAGATGTGAGAGACTGCTTCTATTTTATTTTGGTTTTTCTCTTTTTACAACTCTCTAGTCTAATTTTTGCAAATGCCTATTTAATTGCAGAGGTATTGAGGCCAAGCAACCTAACTCTGCTATCAGAAAATGTGCTAGAGTTCAACTTATTAAAAATGGGAAGAAGATTGCTGCTTTTGTTCCCAATGATGGTTGCTTAAACTATATTGAAGAAAATGTGAGTATGCTGTTCCATTATTGTGTTGGGTTAGAAATTTCACTTATGAGCTCCTAATAGTGTATATTGTGCAATTGTAGGATGAGGTTTTGATTGCTGGATTCGGACGCAAGGGTCATGCTGTTGGAGATATTCCTGGTGTTAGATTTAAGGTTGTGAAGGTCTCTGGTGTCTCCCTTCTTGCTCTCTTCAAGGAGAAGAAGGAAAAACCAAGATCTTAAGTTTTTATAAGGGAGTTTTCATCTTCTACTATAGTCTATTGTTAGGCCTTCCAAAGAGTTGGAAATGTTTCTCCTTATTTTTGAGTGGATCTGTTGAACAATTTTTAATCTTTCTATTTACTGTATTGAATTTTTATGATGTTAAATTTTTCTCCAAGATTATTATTTTGTGTTTGACACTTTGCACTTAAATTTTTTATGGTGGTGTTGGACTCCTGGAAAAGAGCGTTTTGTGTAAGTATAACTGACTGTCGACATTAGCATCAGAAAAAGAGTAGCCAGAAACGTTTTAAAGCATAGAGAGATCAACTACCTTCATTCTAAATGATAGTTCAGTTAACAATTTGCTTGTTTCTTTTTAATCGTCATTCTGCAATACCAATGATTTTTACTTTTAGATAAAAACACGTCCATTAAAAAAATTATTTGTGTTTTTTTATTTTTATAAAAAAACCCTTGTACTCTTTTTTTAGTAATTAATACTAAAAGTTTTAAAAAGAAAAATGGAAAAAAAATAATAATGAACTCTTTGATTTCTTAAATGGACAGTTAATTAGAAATAAAAAATTTTATCTAAAAAGATAGATAGAAATAAGAAATTTTATCTAAAAAGATAGATAATGGAGATGATAATCAACAAAAAGCTAATTTTTCAAGAATTTTAGACTAAGCTTTGGATAAACTTGGGATTTTCAGCTAGCTCAACATTAATTATTTTATTTATTTCTTGCTGAAGCTTTGCTAACGAGTGGGAGTATAATTAGTTTTGTTTATTTTATGAAATATTTAAGGTTTTACTTAATTTAAGAAATATATATTTTAAGCAGATGACTTGGCAAAAGAGAACAGCAGAATTCATTCATAGTGATTTCAGAGTTTGATTAGTTTTGATTCTGTTATGGCATAAAGAACCTTAAGTTTGGATAGTGATTTTATTCATTTAACTCATGTAACCTCGTTTATTTCCTTTGCTAAAATTAAATATTTTCTATATATATATATATAAAAAGCAAGTTTTCATGGAAGAATACGACCAATTTCTCAATTACCGCATCATGTTTGCGCAAGGTTTTATTTTATCCCTTTCTACTCAGGGTCATCATCTACAAGTTAGGAGTGTGTTTAATGGCCATAGTGAAACACAAGCAAATACAGATATTAGCATAATGGATTCATGTCATATCTAGACAATTAAATCTGAAAATTTCAAAAGAGAATAAAATGAAGCAAGAGGACACATTATCATAATAATTAAGATGTGTACATTAAGGCTGCCCGTTCATGCAGTTTTGCTTGATGACTCGCATGCACTATTACAAACTACATGTAATGGATGGAAAACTTTCTAAGATGGCATTTTTGGATCCCACATTCTCGAGGACATATATTTCTTTGGATCTTCTAGTAAAGTAAGTTTCACTCCATCAAATTACCACCCACAGGACAAAACACCTGCATGTCACTAATCAACAAGGCGTTTTCAGCCTATGCAATTAACATTTAATTAAAGAATTAGAAATGAACTAAGATTGAAATGTGCATGTACTGAAATGCATGATCCGAATGAAGGTCAACTATGACTAGTATGATCCAGCTACATTCGTTCCTCCAAGAAACTAATCACTTTAAGCTGTTGTTAGCTTTTGTTATATTTAGTTAGTTTTACCTCTTCGATCATGGTGAGACACGGCAGGAATTGATGACTTCACATATTAACCCAGGGAACTTGTATTAACTTCTGTGCTTTCATTAACTTGATTGACAGTAACTGGTTTCTGCTGGATCTGCCGATGAATATCCAATGCTTCGACTAGTTGGACCAAACCATCAACTTGATTGTCAACACAAGTTTTTCCATTTTCATTGAAACTAGAAAGGGAATGCAGATCAGTCTTCGAACCACATATTGCATCCTCACACACTTCCTGCAAAAACGTTACGTTTTCAACCTCAGACGTGGAACTTGAATTGTGTGTAGCACCCGATCCTCCATTGTTGAGGATAAGATCTGATTCATTCACAGGGGTATCACCCTTGCTCTGTGGACTCATTTTATCCCTGCATAGGCTGTCATTGGTATCAGCATAAACAAAATCTGGATTGTTTATTCCTGTATTACATTCTTTAGGGGCAACCTTTTCAGCCTTTAAGTTAGGAGACTTTCTATTCTGAACCTTCAGAGTAATGTTAGGATGGTTTTTTCCATTTCTTGACGATTCCTGAACAGGCTGAACAGATTTAGGTTGTAATTCTGAAGCTGGTTGCTGAACACCAATTTGGGCACCCCGAACCATCACAGTTCTAGCCGGTTGAAGTCTCCCAGACTTTGACCCCCCACTGGGGCTAATATCTGCTGCACCAAATCTAGGCGAGTCATTCGATACAGTTAGGTGAGATTGGCTGCTTCCACTGGGAGTGCGCACTGTTGACCTCCCCTGCATAACATAAAAATTCACACGTGGCTAACAATTAAAAGCCAGACCTAAAATTGGCAGAGGACAAGGAAGGTGATTTTGTCACCATAGTTTTAAGCAAAACAACTTGTCAGCATACACAGACCACGCATTCAAAACAGCAATTTCAAGTTTTTCTGCCAAATACCTTGGCAAAACCACTTCCCGACTTAGTGTATGATAGTTATGAAAGAGAAATCAAAACTGACCCCATCGAAGAAACCAATCTTTGGTGATGGCATTCGAAGCCCTGAAGGTTTGATAGAATCTGGACGAACAAGTGCACCACTTCCTGTTGAAACTCTCTTTGCACACTCAATTGGCAGTCCGGTGATTTGGGTACCATATCCAACTGTGCATTTGTTACTAGAACGATTTTGAGAGCCCAGGACTTGGGAGTCACCACCATTGTCAAGGCTAGGTCTCGAACTGTTTGACCTTTTATTAAGAGTAGAAGTTGGTGACAGTGACTCTGATGAACATTCACTAACAGAGCTTGCAGGTGATATGCTAGAAGAAAACTTAGTTGCAGACTTCAAATAAGGTGATGTACACGCACCCAGAGGCTGATTCTTATTTCTTGATGCAGTCCTCAATGTAGTTTTGACAGTTGAGCCAGTGGAAGAGGTTTTGGGATCAGTTTTTCTTTTCACAATGGTAGAAGAATGGTTACTACTGTCAGATGACAGGCTCTCCAAACTATCAGTAGAAGTTGTCAGCTGTTTCTTAGTAGCCACAGAAGAACGCAAAGAGGACTTCACGGGGATCACAGGCTTGGGCACATTGTTCCGTGAACTGCCAATAGCAGGGAGTTTTGCACCTCTAGCTGTCACTGTTAAGTACAACAAAAGTCAAGCATGTTCTATGGACATAGACAGTATAAACAATAACAATAATAATCTGAATACCAGTAGAAGTTTTTGCATTATCTGAAGCAGCAGATAAATTCTTTGCACCATCCTTTTCCATTTTGACACGGTTAGCACCCACTCCCAATGAAGCTCTCTTGGTTGCTGCTGTTGTAGCTAAGATGGCACTTGGTCTGCCTACCATCTTGGGTGGCTTACAAACAGAAGAAGTTGTTGCCTCGCTGTTTCTAGAAGCAGACTGCATAGAATAAGTGGAAGACATAACCAGATTTAGCTTCATATTGTTTAACTGCTTGTCTTGTCCTTGCTTATGCCAACACATAAATGCAACAGCACACAAAAATTTAGTAGGTTGCGCAATGCACAGCAGTCTTTATTTTCAGGGTCATTGTTAAATTTGCCTGAAAATCAAGACCAGGATGAGAACATTCATGCCTGAAAATCAAGACCAGGATGAGAACATTCATGCACCATTGTTCAAAAAAATGTATGCTTCTAGTTGAAATGAAGGTACAATTCATCATCAAGATTACTCTGCGTGCAGATCTAAAAAAAACACATTCCGAGTAATGAGAGAACACATCCTTTGAAGCTTGTGGAGGACTGGGAGAGACATGGCCTACTAATTAAAATGATGACACAATTGACATTGAGACTTTTTTTCCATGCAAAGATGTAATTCAAAAGGGGAAAACATTTTCTGAGTATCAAGTGGATACATGCCTTTGAAGTTTGTGTACTAGGAGGAACCAGGTTTTGCATTTTCCCTGATCCTTTTATGGTAACATTTGGCTTCTTGAGAGCAGTTTTAGCCTTCAACTGAAATTACAGTACAGTAGCTTAAATGTGTTAGCCTTCAACTAAAAATTCACAAATACTAGGCTGAGTACCATTTGAGATAAAGAAAATTTGAGTTGGCAACCATTAAATTTACCTTATTTTGAGAAACAATCACCAGTTTCTCTGACGCTGAAAGAAAAAGCAAGGTTAGTGTGACTAAGCTATCCAGAAAAAGATATGCACAGAACACATGAACCAAAAATTACAATCAAAATCTACAGTAGGTGCTGAGTTAAGACATAAAGGGAGAGGTTATGAAATCGAAGCAGAAATTCAATCCACCAGAGCTGAAAATCTGCTGCAGAATGGTCATCTGGTGGGTCATGACTACTGGGTAATTAGAGGAGTACCCTTGGTCGCAGCATTGAGTTGATAAGCAATGCTCATTGACGAAATAATAAAAATGAGTTGTGAGTGAGAAAAAGACGTGATTTTCCAAAATATGATGTAGCATTTTGTATTGGAAGAAATCAAATCAAAATAGAAAGAAAAAGAGGACTCACATTTTGGAAGTTTTGTTTCATGCACTAGTCCAGATCCCAATTGAGGCTGTGAAACAGGGGCATTAGATGATTTAACAGTAGATTTCTGGATGGAAGCTCTAATATCACCAAACAGGTCATCTTCAAGAGCAGAAGTATCAGTAGTAGCTAAAGTAGAAAAAGAATCAGTAGAAGCGTGCAAATCCTCCTCAATTGCAGGTAACAAAACATGTTTACTTTGAGGTAATAATTTGTCAGGTCCTCCAACTCCAACGCCAACACCAATCATAGTAGATAACTCATCTGGTTCAAGAACACCTGGTACAGTAGGTTCGACACAAAAACATCAAATCAAATAATATTTTGAATACAAGAAATCCATTGGAGATATAAAGAAAATTAAAATACCATCACTGGTGAAGAAAGCAGTGTCCCAAGCTAAACTTTTGCGCAAGTTGTATTTTTGAGATTTGGTTGTGTTGATGGGTTGCTGTTGCTCTAATGATTGGAGTGGTTGAATTACATGATGAAGCTGTTCTTCTTCTTGTTCTTGTTCTTGTTGTTGTTGGGTCTGCGCAATTTTTTGCTCTTTCTCCTCATCTGCATTAGGTTTTATGCAATTGAAACACATACACAAAGAAAATAATCATGATAAAAAAAAATGCTATTTTTTTTCTATATAGTCAAGTGAAAGAGGAGATAGAACCTGAAAAATGGAGAAAAGGAGGGTCGGGAAAAGGAGAATTGAAGAAGAGGGAATCATCGTCTTCTTCTTCGAAGCTCGCATCTGTTAAACTTATTAGGTTTTTATTATCTAAATTACTATATTCGACAGATTCACTCATCCTACTCCTTTTCGATCCGATCAAATCTAAAGAATTCGAAGCAGAAAATGTAAAATGTGGCGGAGAAGATGCACTCAAAACAAAAGGCAAAAGAAACGAGAGGGATAGTTTTTTGAATTTTGGACATCCGGCGGTTTATTTTCTTTTCGTTTATTTTATAAATTAAATTCCAAAAGAAAATAAATTCATGTGCCATGGGATCGAAAAGAAAGTAGGAGCGTCTCTCTTCTTGTATCAAACCAGTGTCTGAAAACCGGTCCAGACCAACCGGTCTGAATGGGGTAATCGGAAATTAGCCACTAATTATGACCATAAAAGGACTGCCTAAAACCGGTGTGAACTTGGTCGGATCGACCAATCAATTAGGGGTGAGCATGATTCGATTTATCTACCCATTGTTTAGAAAAAACAGATTGCATGGTTTCCTTTTTTTAATATTTCAAACCAAAAATCTAACCACAGAGGTGGGTAACCATATACGGTTAACCATTCAATCAGTTCAGCGAAACAAAAATCCATCGGTTAACCAATAACCCATATGAAAAATAAAAATTTACGCAATATAAATTCATTGTCTTTAAAATTATAACAAAACAAGAGTATAATAATTTTACATATAAGTTGACAAGATATAGAAGTAGCATACAAAATTAAACATCAAATATACAATTTGTATCAACTTAAATTTGTTTTGTTCCACAACTTGAACCAAACAACAGCCATGAACAAAAAGACAACCATAAATTATATATTTGAAACTCACATAATATGACTATATTATTAAGAGCAAATATGAAACTAATAAAAAACGAAACTTTGAAAGGCTAGTTAATCATCAATATTCATTAGTGGATGTTTTTCAGTTACACAAGATGATTCTAAAAAAAAAAGTACAAAATATTAACAAAATTGTAACTTCTTGTATAATTGTGAATGTATGAAAAAGAAAACGAAGAAACAAGTAGCCTTACCTAAATTCCATTGGTTCTAATAGTTCAAAGTTTTGTTCAGCAAAAATATGATGGCTTGAGTTTCGCATCCAACATTGTGAACAAATGAAAGCCTCTACAATTCTGGGAGAAAGATAGCTTCGAAATGAACCAAGCACTCGTCCTCCGTTGCTAAAAACTGATTCAAATGCATCCGTCGATACCAGTATGACTAGTGCATCTCGAGCTATCAATGAAAGTATCTCATACTTTGTAGAATTTTGACTCCACTAGTCTAATATACTAGAAGAAGCTTCATTTGGATCCTCACAATCATCTCCCAGATATTTTTCCATCTCATTTTTAAACCACATTCCTTGAAAAACCTCTTGCTTTTTATACATTGAATTCAAAAAGGTTGAAGCTGAAGCATTACTTACACTGCCAACTTTTATTAATTCAGCACCATTACCTTCCATTGATATTTGCTAATTAGATTGAGGTTGTGATGCATCATAAAAATCAAACATTGAATTAAATACAATTTTTACCTTGTTTTTCAATGCAACAGCCTTGTTTTTATCATAAATTTCCACTCCATATATTCCATTTTACACCTTGGGTCAAGAATCACAACAATGAACAACATGGCATTCACATTATTAATATTTACCTGATATTTGTCATGTTTTTGCTTTATATTCCTAGCCATTAATTCTAAATTTTCATCTTCATCATCATTCTAAGACCATCTATTTGTTTATCATGCTCATTTATGGTGTCAAAAAGTGAACCGGATAAAGTTAAAGTGGTCTCATAAAAAATCTTAAGAGAAAGGCAACAAATATTTAGCATGTTCCCAATTATCGAAGCTAGGCAAACCTTTTTTTAAAAAAGTTCCTCAACATAATTATGATCAAGAGTCTCTAACAAATCAAAAGATTTCTTTATTGTTGATTCTAACATCAGGTATGTAGAGTTCCACCTAGTTCCTACATCCAAACACACAAGAGCATTACTTTTTTTTTCATTTTCAATACAAGGCTTAAATCTTTGAAGCATGGTAGGAGAAGATCTAGCATATCTCTCCGCTTAACGGATTCTAATGATAGAATCAGTCATCTCACTCAACCCATCTTTCAGGGTCAAGCTTAATATATGAGCGGCACGTATTATATGCAAGTATTCACCTTGCAATACACTCCATTTCCAACTATAACTCTTCTTTTTAAATATTGAATACATCCATCATTTGAGCTGGCATTATCTACGGTTACCGTAAACACCTTATCAATTTTCAATCAAGTAAACATCACTCAACAACCCTACCAATTGTAACATCCTAAAAATAATAATAAATAAATAATAAATAAAAATTACTTTGGAGGATTTATAATATTATTCAAAAGAATTTTTTTTATATTTTAGTCCAAATGTTATTGTAAGAAAAATTATTATGAAGGTTAAGTTGTAAGTTACCAAATATCTAGAGATTAAAATGGTAATTTACCATTTTAATTTATAAAAGATAAGAAGGAAAAAAGATGGAGACGAGAGAAGAAGAAAAAGAAAAGAAAAGAAAGGAAAATTTCTCTCAAATTTTCTAATTCTCATAACTTTCACGTATGTAATAAGAATCAAATGATTTTAGTGTCTATGGATTTGTGATATCTCAAGCTTCATTTTAAGATGTATATTGATAGGGTTTCACTGGGTACAATTTACAGATCTGAGGTAAGAAATTCTAAACAGATTTTCTCATTTCTATTAAATCCGTTTATTGTTTTATAAAAATGATTATATATCTATGATCTAGAGCTTGAGAGGAGTCCGATGGTATTTTAAGAATTTAATTATGCACCATTGTACCAGTGACTTGGAAGGCCCCACATGTGGACCCCAATTATGGGCCCACGCGTACTGTTCATTCGTACAGTAGCGTACAGGGGGGGGGGGTTTACTGTTCACAACTACTGTAGTAGAGTACTATTTACGGTACTATTATTTGACAAAATATGTCATTGGACTCGATTTTTCGTGCTGATTTCAATTGTGCAATTAAAATCTACAGATTATTTCTCGGTAATCTCTAAAAGCCTTTTTATATAATTTTAGCGGTGTTTTTTTAAATAAATAATTTGAATAGTAACTGTGTCCCAAAAATTAGTAAAAATCATGTTGAACATTAATTCATATAGGCTTTGGCTAAAGAGCAACAGGATTGGAGTGGTGAAATATGACTGCTAGTCAGGTGAAGAAATAAGTTATTTTTATGTGTGTGTGAGTACCCCGGTTGTACCCCTAGATTATTGAGTTTTGCATGTTGAATGTTAATGTGAAATTGTTGTGTGATATATATATATAGGTGAATTTAATTATTATGGAATATAAAGTAAATATTTAAATGATTAATTAAATTTTTGTATATTGAGTGGAAATTGCTACGTTAGTTTAATTGATATATTCTAGTTGATTGAGTGATAATTTTATGATATTGGCTTATTGAATTGGTAGTGGTTGAATTGAATGAAATTTTTATGTTCTTTAAGTTAACATGCTATTGGTGGAATGAGTTAAAATTTGAAAGTTGATTTTCTTTCGATGGTGAATTGATGCGATATTGATTGAATTGAGATTTTATGAATTGGTTATGATGTGTTGTGAAGTGAATTGATTGTGATGGTGTTGTGCTTCACATTTATGTGAAATTTATAAGAAATGTGGCAGTGTGCGATATAAAAAAAATATTACATTTCTCATAAGCGAAATGTGGTTGTGTGTGATATGAAAAAAATATTACATTTTTAATAAGTGGAAGTTGGTTGTGTGCGATATAAAAAAATATTACCTTTCTCATAAGTGAAAGGCGACCGTGTGTGAATATATTACATTTCTAATAAGTGAGTCATTTATGTGTGGTATTTGATGATGATATTTGATAATGTGGTATTGTTAAAATTGTGAATTGGTGAGAAGTTGAAATAATTGAGATGACAGTGTTTTGGATGAGATTTTGATTGATTGAGAATGGAAAGTTGTGAAGTGATTGTGATTATTAAATATTAGAAGTGTGGTTGAATTGTCATTATGGTGTGGTATTGATATTATGAGATGATCATAGATAATATTACAGTTGTTATGCCGATGTGTGTTATGGATATTATACTTATTTTTTTATGATGACAGTGTGATGATTATACTGTGCTATGACTATTGAGAGTATCACATTTGATATATCCATTATAACAGAATAGTTATAATGTGGAATGATTATTGAGATGATGCATATAATATTAGATGATTTAAATAAAAATGACGGGGGCTATAAAGATTAGTATTTGATAATTGTATGTGATGTGAATTATGATTTATGTTCTGAATTTTTCAAATGTTGCAAATTTATTTGCTATACTGAATGTAATTACATGTTGTGATATATTAATGTAAAATGACATATGATGCCAGTAAATGAGAAAGTCTTAGAAGAAGACTTCAAATTTTAAGTTGGTTAGCATCAAGCTCATTATATTTCCTCAAAAATCCAGTGTTGCAAGAAATCAAATAGGAAGGGAAGACTATTTTGGTAAAGCTCCATGTGATTGGACTCCAGCGATCTTCGGGGAAAGTATTTTTATTATTATTAATATTATTTTAAATTTTATTTATCAAAGAGTAATAATAAATTAAATTTTATTAATATTTTTTTTATGAAAGTTTATTACATGATAAATTAAAATTTTTTAGTAAGTATACTAAAAATATATATAAATGGTTTAAAAAGGTGAGGCGTTACATTTTTGGTATCAGAGCCTAAGATTGATCAGAACTCTAGCACATGGAGCAATAAGATTTTGGGTAGAGGTGCATTTTTGGATATGTTAAATTAAGAATTGGAAAGAATTGTTTTTAAAATAAAAATGAATGTCTAAATTTTAAAGTGAAATAGTGATATAAAATGATGAATTATCTCTTGTTAATATAATACTTACGAGAATTATGATTAATGATGGAAATGAGTACAACATGCATATGTATGGTTGTCTTTTAAAAAAATGAAAAGTTTTGAATAAATAAGAAAGTATATGAAAAGATGTGGGAAATACAGTGGATATGATAAAAAATATACATATATATGAGAAAGTTCTTAAAAAAAATGTCTTAGGAAAGTTTATGGTTAGAATCAAATCAAAGTACCGATAATAAAGAAAAAACCATGTTGAAGCTTGAAATTCCAAAGAATAACTTAAGTTGACTGGTGGATTTACTAAAAAAATGAATTTTAAAATTTCAATATTGTGCCCAGTCCCATGGTATAGCAGGATGACATATCACTGATAGAAATTCATAGTAATGATACATATACAGTGGGGTGAGCATAAATATGCATTGCACGGTTAGGACATGCATCATTTTGCATAAATTTCATTTACATAAATATTGAAGGCAGGGCATATACATTACAACCCTTAGTAGTGAGGGAAAACATTACCCTGGTGCACAATATTGTACGGTTTTAACTAAAGTTAATATCTTATTAACTTATTTTAGATTTTCTTTTCTTTTGTAAGTTATCTTATTTAAACATCAATGATTTTAGTGGTTTTGAGACAACTTAAGCTTCTCTGGATGAATAATGAAGTGGAAAAAGGGTATTATAAATTATTAAAGATGACAAGAAATATAAAGCTATATCTTTATAAGTAAGATCTGTGGTAGTAATGAATTCAAACCAAAATTGTGGAACCTAAAGTGTATGCTTATATTATATCAAGAGTAGTACAAAGAATAGAATAGCAAAAAAAATAAAAATAACCTTAGAAGGGGGAGGAAATATGTTGGTAATAACAGATAATTTTCTGTTAAAGTCTGAGTAGTTTGTACTTTATGCTCCTATAAAAATAACAAGTGTTGCTCCATATTTCATTAAAGGAGAACTTATTCTCTGAATCATTAAATATACATATCTTGAAGTGAATGAGAATGAGAAGATTGAGCAACATACTGAACCTGGTGATAATTTAAATTTTCTGGTACATTATTGAATAAGGGAATAATTTTGGGTTTTCTAACGTAAATTACATCAGAATTCAAATTGAAATAACTGATATTTGTATGCGACGTATGGTTAAGTTATAAGTATCATCGATGAAAGGTTAGTGCTAAAAAAGAATAGAAAGTATAAGTTTTATTATTATTTTATTTGAGAACATAGAATTCTGGATTAAGAAAGTAAGTATGATAAATAAATAAATAAATAAATGATGAAAAATGGATGATCATGATGAATTAGAGGGACATGTGGAGAGTTGATTATATATTCAGTAGCAATATTATTATGGGAATTGTGTAGGAATTGTGTTGAAAATTTATACGATTTAAATTGATACATGTTATGAAGAGTATTAGAGATATAATTATCAATATTTGAAGTACCAATGTAAAGATGAAAAGGGTAGTGATTATTATAGTTTCTTTGAGATTTAGTATAGAGTGATGTAAGAAGTTATGAAATTTTACAGATATTTTATTTGATTTAAAAATATTTGGTGCATTATAGTAGAATACTTTGGGACTAAAATAAATTAATGATATGAGATGGAATAATATCGAATGATAGATGAAATATTGAGACAATAGAAGATGAATTTAATTGGAAAAAATGGGTGAATTTGTAAAGAAAATTATGAAAAAGTGTTGTTATTGAAGTTGAAAATCAATTTATGGGAGTGATGGTATAAGAATTGAAATTTGAATGTATTCAGAGATGTTAGAAGAAAATTATAAATAAAATATGATAGATAGAAGCGATTATAAATTGGATATGCAAAGGTATTTGTATGATTAAGTGCTATGAAATGTGGGATAACTCAGTGAATAATTATAATAAATGTGATTTAAAAAATGTACGAATGATGGAGAATATATTGAAGAATTAGGTGTATATTCCGCTTGGAAAGGATCTAAGCAAGGTGTATAGTGAGAGGGAGAGATAACAGTCCGCAACATAGCATAATAATATGAGTTTGGATTCCTACTTCAACGAGTTAGTGCTAAAAGTTTGAGCAAATAAGAAAGCTGCATGCTTAAATAACTTTTTCCTCCAATTAGATTCAGTTCAAGTAATATATACATAGATGAGAATATCTACTCAGAAATGTGATCTATCTATAATAAATAATTATTCTGTGGAATATATATAATTGTATCTAAGAACAAATATAGTTTCATTTTTGCCAAAAGAATTGTGATAAAATTATAAAATAAAAAGATTGAAGTTGTAGTGGATATTATCACAATAGATATTCTGTTGGAGTAACTGCTGTTTATGATTCAATTAGGATTCTATCCGTATGTTCGTGGAAAGATTAAGAATGTGTATGTATGGGTGTTTGATAGTAGTATACGATTTTATGGAGGAAGGATTGATCATGAAATTAGCAAGTGATATTTTATATTTATGAGAATTATTGCAATAGCTAAAAATTAGCTAAGTTCTATTGTTTATAGACTTAAGAAACTGAAAATAATATTTATTTGGTCTATAAGTGAGCAGGATTTTGAGGATAAACGTCTATATTATTGTAAGGAAGAATTATTCAAATATGATACGGAATTGAAAAGGAGACGGTAGTTTAAAAAGAAAAAAAATGAAGAAGAATGATGATTTAAAAAAAATTGAAGAAGTTTATATGCTGAATGTATTTAAATATTATTGCAATATTTGGTTATGAATAGTATTATATTTATGAATCATTTCAATAATTAAAGTAAGTTTGTGAGAAATTAGATTTGGGATAAGTAAGATTATTTGACAAAGAGTGGACATAGGATGGACAAAGTTATTAATATAGGTTTAAGATAATAATATTGCTGAAAGTAAAAATATGATGAGATGTAGAAATTTTAAGAAAATATCGATAGTTGAGAATAAACAATTAAATCTAAAGTTTATTATTGAATTAATTATTAACAGCTATGGTGGATTAAGTTTTGGTGATAAATTTTTATGGAAGGTTTGGCTTATTGTAAAATATTTTTGTAGAGATTTCGATATAATCAATGGGAGAATAAGTTAATTAGTAAGTTATTAAGAATGTTAAAGAATGTTAAGATGGATTAATTGTATATGGTTTGGTAAGTAAGATTGTGTAAGGAGGTAGAATTAATAGTGAGCTTGTAAAATATCAATTAAATAAGTGCAGAAGATTGCTTGGAAAATGTTATATGAAGATTATAGCATATGATTAAGTTTGAAATATTTCACAAATAGTTATGATATGAACAAATGTATGAAAATGAATTTTGCATGGAAAGGAATTATCAATACAATATATATCAGATAGGAATTGTTATGATTAAGAAAAGTAAAAATATAAGTGTTATGCATTGTGAATTATGGTTCTTGGAGGTTAGTCTATAGGTTAAATTGTATACGAGTTAAAGATCAATAAGAATGGTGGTACTTGTTGATTTCTTTATCAAATGAGCTATATATTCTTTAGACCCATAAGGAAATGAGTGTTGAAATGGAACAAAGGTTTCTCGGGTTAAGCAAAAATCTGGTGAGGAAAAGTAAAGTAAAGAGTATAGCTTAAGAGTATCGCTTGACTTCATCCAAATTTATAGCACGAAATTTTTTTTAAGGAGGGTAGAATTGTAACATCATAAAAAAATAATAATGAATAAAAATTACTTTGGAGGATTTATAATATTATTCAAAAGGATTTTTTTATATATTTTAGTCCAGATGTTATCGTAAGAAAAATTATTATGAATGTTAAATTGTAAGTTACCAAATATCTAGGGAATAAAATGATAATTTACCATTTTGATTTATAAAAGATAAGAAGAAGAAAAGATGGAAAAGGGAGAAGAAGAAAAATAAGAGAAAAGAAAATTTCTCTCAAATTTTCTAATTCTTATAACTTTCACATATGAAGTTAGAATCAAATGATGTTAGTGTCTATAGATGATCTTTCAAGCTTCATTTTAAGATGCATATTGATAGGGTTTTATCGGGTAGAATTAACAGATCTAAAATAAGAAATTCTAAACAGATTTTCTCATTTTCTGTTAAATTTGTTTATTCTTTTTATAAAACTGAATATATATCTTTGATCTAGAGCTTAAGAGGAATCCAATGGTATTTTCAGAATTTAATTCTAACTCCACATATGGACCCTGTAAAAAGGGCCCCAACTCCACTCATACTGTTCATTTGCATTGTAGCACGTACTGTTCATTTGTACTGTAGCGTACAGGGCGCGGGGAGGGGGGGGGGGGGGGGGGGTGTACTGTTCTTTGAAAAAATATGTCGTTATACAAAATTTTCGTGCTGATTTCAATTATGCAATTGAAATCTACCGATTATTTCTCGGTAATCTATAAAAGCCTTTTTATATGATTTTAGCGGTGTTTTTTAAATAAATAAATTGAATAATTGTAACATCCCCATAATTAATTACATGTATTAGTGTTTAATTAGCATCATTAGTATATTTAATTTTATTAGTTATAGATTTTTAACTTATTTCATATGCATGAGGGGTATAATTAAGGATAATAATAGTTATGAGTATATATAGGGTAGTATTTGATTGTTTGGGGGTGAATTTGTAAGTTTTCCTAAATTTGGTTAAAAAGTCAAAGAGATCTTTTAAATTAACCAATGAGAAAATCTTAAAACATATTAATAAAGGAAAAAATGAATTATTAAGAGATAAGAAGGGGTTTGGTCTTGGTGGGAGATAGTGGAGGTTGTAGAGAAAA